>CM066572.1:31250000-31350000 GCA_033816785.1 Picus viridis
ACTGTGACTTTTAGCAGACGTGTATCAAGGCAGGATATTTTTTGCTCTTTTGTGTTAATTTGGTTTACTTACTTATTTCTCACTTGAAGTCTTAATTCTCTCTGTAGGGCAGATCCTGCCAACCCTATTCCATGGACAGGTTTGCATAGCAGAAGCAAAGTGCTTTCCATACTCCTGCCCCCTGGAATCTCACATACGTAGGGAAGCTGTGTACCAGACCCTACTGTCAGCAGCTCTAGAGGTGGGTAGGAGCGGGCGGAGCAGAGCACTAGCAGCTGACTGAAAATGTGGAAATGCACTTGATTTACTGGCTGTGCCCAACATCTCTGCTGTAGGAGAGGGGAGGTTTTCCTCACACGTTCTAGGCCATAATCCCCTGCTGCAATCCACATGATTTGGGACAAACTAAATATCGAATGCTTTCTGAGGTCCTGAATAGAAGATGTGATGATACTGGACATGGTGGCAAACAAGAAGCTATACCACATGAAAAAACAACTGTGAATGGTGCAGTTTAGGGGCCCTGGCAGAAAATGGAGGGAAGGACTGCCTTGTGCTCTTTGATGCAGGACCCCCAGTTTAATGTTAGACCCTTCACATGTGGCCTCAAGTGCTTTCCAGTAACATACTCACTGCCATCTGCTTGCATACTTCATGTTTGCCATTTTCTTCCTAGCATTTCTGCAGACTTATGCATAGTTTTGATACAGGCTTGGTTTACAGAGGCAGTTGAAAATCTAAACAGTGCCTCATGTTTACCCTGAAGACCGCAGCTCAGCCTGTGCCTTTGGCAGGGTGTGGGAAGGGTAGTAGTCACCATTTGCACCTCTAGGTTTTTGCTCTGAGTCTCCTATTTGCCTCTGGGAATGGTTTAACCTGCCTACTGGAAGGTCCACGTGCCTGGGAAGCGGAGCTGTTTGCTGCAGTCTTCAGTGGGAAACCTAGGTGATTTCCAGATGTCCTGCACTCAGACTTTTGAGATCCTTGAATAGGAGGAGTGTGATACTTAGCTTCAACCAGCCACATATGAGAAGCCCATATACAGTATGAGAGCTGAATTTGTCCTGGTTGCAGCAGGTTGTATTACTGATGGGATCTATTGCAGCACTTACAGAAATTTCAGCTCAGTGAGACTTGTGACCGGGGGAAAAAAGCAGGATCTGTCCTTTATGGATAAACTAGCTCAAAGTTAAACAAGGCAACTTTTATTTACATGCTAGACATTAAGCAGGAGGCTAGCAATTGTCAAAAATAATACACATGCTTTAGTGCCTATACATAAACCATTCAAATGTTGTAGTTAATGCTTTTTAAATTAAAAACATAAAGATCTGTGAGCAAGATGGATTCTTAGCAGTGAAAAGAAAGCCTCACAAAACCTTGTCAGCTTGAATCCAGGTTGATGGTTCCTATTAGAAGGAATCATAATCAGATGTGCTAAAAGGATGACGTGCTGAGCAAGTCAGCAAACGTGACAGGGAAGCAGTAGGGACAGGATCATCATGGGATGTTGTTGCTGCTTGATTTCCCCTCCAGTTTTTGGAGGCACTGTGGTACCATTTTTTTGCTTGACTATTTTAAAATAATCATGCTGTGAGAGAAAGAGGCAGAAACAGAGAAAGTATCAGCTTTATATTTTAAACCACATTCCCTGCATCCATCAAATGTCTAGGAAATAACAGACATTTGAAATAAAACAGCCCCATCCTTAACGTCAGTCTCTTCTAAAGGGAGTTTTGTGCTTTATGCAGCAACTTCTGCCATGCTCTCACAATCATTTGAATATTAAATAGAAATAAACCAATAGTTACTTCTATTTTCCTTTAACATAACAGAAAGTTGGATTTTTTGCCATAGAAGGCAGGGTTTGTGTCAAAACAAACTGTAGGCTTAGAGTTTGCAAGGAATTATGGAATGTGGTATGTCTCTGGGTCTGTATATTTTATTTGTCATCGCTGTTGTCTTGTGAGGGCAGGTTTGCCATAACTCACTGCTTCATTTTTCATGAGTTACAGTCATGCTTTCCTTTGCAAGCAAAAAGCACAGTGCAATTCCTCTCTTTTTGCTTTTCTTTATATGCACACTCAAACGTACACACAGTGTAGAACTGTGCCTCTTACTCAGTGAAAATCCCTGTGAAGTAAAAATGCAGTTCCTGTAAATGCTGGTACACATTAGAAAAATACAAACACGGCGAAGAGGCATGTTCCAATATAGCAGAGCGTTTAATGCCAGCATTACCTATTAAAATCAGTGCATTAGGCTCATGGTGGCTGTGTGTGTGTTAGTTTAGCATAATACTGCTAAAATTGCCAATCTGAAGCCCAGTTGCTGTACCATTAAAAAAGCAAATGCTCTTTCCCCTTCATTTATAGCTGTATTTGGTCAGTGTGCAATGTGATTAGGATGATATTCCATCACACTGGACTTTCATTAATCAACAGATAACCCTCTCAGTTGAGTAAATTCAGTCTCTCTCACATCTTAAGGCTAAGAAGACAAAGTATGAATTCTACCAGTCGGGGAAGTCTCGTCAGCAAAGCAGGCAGCATAGCAATGTGGTTATTCTTGTGTCACTGCCCTCAGGGCCACGTGGCTGTCCTTGGTGCAGTCTCTGTGGTAGAGGGCAGGGAGACAGCCTCCTGACTGCCCCACTTTGTTGTGGTTGTTTCATCTGGGTGAGTCAAGGGACACGGTGCTTTGTGTGCAGATACAGAAATACATACAGAGATGGCCGAAGAGGGAGGAGCCCCTGTGCAGACACTGAACTGGTGCAAAAGGCAGGTTACATTTCTGCCTAGAGCCAGTCTGCATTTTACTGGTGACCCACTGCGAACCAGGGTGACAGTCCTAAACCAGTAGTAAGCTAGGTAGAGCTTTCTCTGAATTGACCTTCACCCTGGACATCCTCATGCACAGCTGCTAATGCTGTGCTCATCCCACTCTGGGCCCTGCACTCTTTTGTCTCCCTTCTCCATTAGGCCTCTTTTAAAGACTTTCTTACACGAAGGAGGCCGTGGTGAAAAGTCATTGTTCTTGCCAGTGGGCACTGGGTATGACATCTGATGGCTGCCAAAAAAGAGACTTCTTTTTCCAAAGCAGAGCAGGTGGCAGTAGCTGACTGGAACACCATGCTGGCATTCGTTATATCATAGCAGTGACAGCAGAGCTGGAAGCTAACAGGTTCACAGTTGTCTAATGTCATCATGCTGAAGACAGTTTTAGAAAAGTTATGCAATTGATTAACTGGCTAAATACGTTTTTTTTTTTTTTTTTTTCTTTTTTAATTTCCAAGCTCAGTTGGTATTTTTATTCTAACACAGCTAATAGCAGTAAAATAAATTTATAGATGAAAAACTGCAAATGAAGTTTGTAGCAGGTTTTGGCAGCACATCTTCCCAGAACTCTCACACCATCCCGAGAGAGCTCCTTGGAGGTTATATGAAATGCATAGGAAAGTAAGCACACTAACATGATCCCTAAATCCAGGATAATTGTCAGTTTTTCTAAGGAGAGGTAAGTTCCCTGTACTTTTTGTTCCCTGTGTCTCCCAGTGCTCTTCCTCTCTTCTGCAGAAGACTGCAGTGCCATCTGAAGAGACAGTGGGGAAAAGCGTTGAGTGTTCTCCTGAATGGCAACTCTACCACAATCTGTGGCCCAGATTCCCCCTGATTTTAGATGCATATGCAAGGCACTTGAATTGAGATCAGTGTCAACCTGAGTGGTGCAGTGACAGGTGTTTGAGAGAGAATTCAGAGTGTACCTTGGATCTGAGTAAGGAGGGGACCCCTCGGACATCAACCTTCCCTTGTTTCAGGGCCATAGTTCCTAATCTCAGTGTTTGAAGGCTTAAGCCACGATTGTGTTGTCTCTCAAAACCAATCTGACAGATGCAGTGAAGTAATTTACTTCACCTTAAACTGTGGTTTAGTTGTGAATTATTTGGCAACTACTTAAAAAAAAGACAAAGTCTGGTAAGGTGGATGTGTGGTTGGCTACGAGTGGACGAAGTGACAATTGCTTTTCTCCCAGCAATGATGACAGAAGATAAGTGACTCAGCTACCAGCTCAGAATCTGTGTTAATGGTAGGTGCTGCGGCACCGGGGCTTTTCTTTTGCTTTGTTATGCTTGCTTAGAGAAACGGTTGCAACATTTGCTTTGGGATGAGGACTTTGCCAGAGTTACTTCTGTTTCTCAACCTGAGAAATTACGGTGTGTCAGTGTGTTGTGGATGGAGCTGCAGTGGAAGGCTACAGAGCTGTCAGCTGCTTCAGGGCGCAGACAGCCTTTTATCAAGCAAATTTCACCACTAATAGTACAGCTTAGATCCAATGGGCTCTAAAAAAGACGTTGAACATCATTTGTGCACACGCTGTAAAAAAAAAAAAAAAGTAAATACTGCTTAATTTTCCAGTGAAAGGCAAAGTTTGCACTTCAGCAGTAGAAATTCTACTTTAATACACTATTTTCTGGTGAGTTGTGTTTTTTTTTTTTTAGCTAGCAAAAGGGATGTACACTGCACCTTTTAAATGTTTAATTTATCCCATGCTTTTCCTTTTCCTTCCTGCCTTTCCCATTTTCCTTTATCTATTATCAGTAGCATACTACTTGAAGAACGGGAAAAGAATTAAGGGAAGGTATGTAAAATCCAAACTTCTGGGGGAAGTGGGAGTTGCAAATCAATAGCCAAATGAGCAAGGAAACAATTACTTTCTGGTGTCAATATTTTCATTTTCCTAGTAGAACTTTTGACCCTGAAATGTTCTACCTGCAGTAGCTCCCCATATTTGTTAATTATCAACCCATACTTCAAAGCTGATTGGTTTTCAAGGGCTTGTGTGGAGGTTAGCTCAGGAAAATGAGTATTCAGTACTGCAGGAAGATGTTTAATTTGAGGAGGTTTCATTTCGATAGGGCTTGGGTTTGCATGAATGCATTGTACCTCTCAGATGTCCTTAAAGCATCTTGGGGATGGGCCCTTCAAAGAAAGAGAATAAATGTATGCAATGTAAAAGTCACAGGGATATTTCTGACACCGTGTCATATGATTTTGCATTGCAAGATAGAATCTCCTGGATAACGATAGCTAAACGGAATGTTTTAAAAATATATATGGTGTAGTAGTTGCTGTACTGACTGATAAGACAGAAGGCTTTCTATTTTGTTTCACTTTGTTATATCTTTTAATAATTTAGCCTAGATATTATTTTTGTGCTAGTGGTGTCACTTTCAATCTCACTTCTCCTCTGCTACCCAAAATACCTTTGAAACTAATAAGTAAAACAAAGTACCCAATTCCACCTTTCTTATTTGCACAAGATTAAAGCTGAGTTTTGCCCAAGGAGGGCTACATGGTCAGCCCAGTGATCTGGAAAATAGAGGAAAGTAAATAAATATATAAATACAAACTGGGACTTTAAAGAATTCATCGTTAAGATTTGTTTGCTATCTTATTAATGTCAAAGAATCTGGTGGCTATAGGTAATTCTGCATGCAGCCTAATGCACACGTGCTTTGTTACCAGCAGAAACTTTCTGTTACCATTGTCTGGTTTTAAGAATGAAGTAAACACTTCTTGAGCGTCCTTCATTGCTCCTACACCGCTGGCTTCACTGAGCCAAGATCTTGATGCTAACATTCCCAAACTAGGTATTAAAGATAAAAAATAAAAGTTAAAAAGCGGCTCGAGAAATCGGTTAACCGAAAGGTTAAGCGCAGGGACTGCCATTTGAGCTCCGAGTGACTTAACCCTTCTTTAAAAAGACCCAAGTGCAAAGAATAAAGACAGTATTTTTCCTTTTCCTTCTGCTTTTTTTTTTTAAGAAGCCACATGAAATGTTCTCCGAGTTAAGTTTTACCATTCATAATGAATGCAGTCTCGCCATTCAAATGCGACCATAAGTACACAGAAGATAAGAATTTAATTAAATGTAGATTAAAACCAAACAGGAAAACACACTCGCTGATAATTTTATCCCATCCTCTGGCCATATTTTTTATACTTCCTTCTTGTTCTTCTTTGGGCTATAGCTTATCAACATGCCGATAGTACCATAACTCATTACATCTGATGGTGCTGCTGAAATGTGCAGGCTTGGCGCTTGAATTTCAGAGGCACTTAAAATGCAAAGCATGTAAATGTCTATGTTAAATATATTAGTGTGGTAGTGTTAGTGAAAAGAAGTGATTTCTTACGAATCCTTGCACCTCGTATCGTGCATTATCATTGCCTAGTCACAAACTGGTTGTAAAAAAAACAGATCTACTGAGGCTTTCTCTTAAAATAGGTTTCTCTTAGAATGTTTTGTTTTCATGTTTCTTACTTGTCTACTCTCATATTGATTTCAGTTACTGCTATAGATTACTGAAAACAGAGGGGTTATGTTTTTGGTGCTTGGGCAGATACACAGAAGGTGAGCAGGTGACTGTGAGAGGTGTGACTTACCTGCATAGTGTCGCAGGTCAAGACCAAATGACTGTCGAGGCTAAATGGACCCGGATGCCAAAAGACTTTTAATCACAGATAAATACAATCTTACACATGACGTGAGTTCTTTCTTCCATGGAGGGAGATGGCAGGGTCCAGAAGCCAAGTGGTGCAGCTGTGCTCTGCATTCTTCTGGGGCTGGGCTAGGGGGATCACCAGAGGTCTGTCCCCGAGGGATATCCCCAGATATAGAGTGGGTAGAGGATATCCCTTTCTTCATTGGCTCATCTGCCTTGAACAGCTTTGTCAGGTTAAAGCTACTCCTTTCTTCTTACAGCTGAGATACTCCCTTACCCTATGGGGTTAATTACAGTTCATCCACTTATGCTGACGCTGTTGTCAGTTGGGTCCATATGCTACATACAGCTGCATCTTGGTGTGTCAGTATTAGTAATCCATTTAGAAAGATCCTTTTGTAATGTACAACAAGAATAAAGGCTTTATGTTCTAGAGGAGAGCCATTCCTGGGCTGCAAACTCGCCCAATGGCAGCCTGGATGCCTCTGCTTTACTAGGAGCCTTTAGCATATCTGCAGCAAGTTATTTAGCCAGCCAGCATTGCAAGACAAAAAAACAACCAGACATGACTCACAAGGCATTCCACCTGAATTTGTCCACCATTATTTATTTCCCATGTGTTTTGCTCCCTTCATACACTATACATTTCAGGGGAGCAAACACAACAGTTCAGATCTGTGATAGTTTCACTGATGGTGGATCAGACATTGAGCCCAGCTCTGAAATAAGGAGATACAAGTAGTAGTTTGCTTAATTAAATATTATGTTAAGGTTTAGAATGTCAAGGTATTCTTTAATATGCAATCTTGATTTGTTAAGCACTATTAAAGCATAACTGAAATCATTTATATGCTACACTATCTTACATTTATAGCCAAGGCCTATAAAAAGTGGAACATCCTTTAGTTTTGCAGTAAGGAAAGAAGGATTCCTTTCTGCTGTTTTATCAGCAAATAAATTATTTAGCTATATTTTGCTTTAAAGTGGTTAGAATGGTCTCAGAGTTGCAAATGTGGTAATGAACTTTGCTTCAGCTCTTGACCAGGAGGTATTTTCAAATGAAGGAGATGGATCTGCAACTTTTTATAATTAGATGGCCTTTGACCCGAGCTTTGTGGATCAATCAGAAGAGAAATTACTTCATGTAAAAAGTTTAATAATATTAGAAAGTAATTACTGAGGTAATCAGAGCAAACTCTGCACCTCATCAGGAACCATACCTGACCTGCCATTGCTCAAATTTAGGACAGGATTTGAAAGCAAGTTATCCAGGGGCAGACCAGAGAGCATAGGAAGTCCGTGACACCTGTGAGTTAGCATTCCCCACCATATTCAGGGCAGAACCTAGCCTCCATGAGTTGCTTCCACTTGATGCCAAAACGAGGTGAGATCCTTGAGAATTCACACATCCAAAGTATTTTTTAACTGTTTAGTTTGATAATAGTTTGTGTCTGGTGGAGCTAAATTGGGGTCTGAAAGTCGGCAGGTTGTGAAACTCAGTCTGAAAAGCGTTGTTGCCATTTGATGCCTTTAAACCACTTAGGCTAAGTTTTCAGACCTACTAAGACAAATAGAATTTTAAAAATGAGAACTGTGTTGAAAAAAAACTTAGAAATTAAGTGTATTTCTTTTACAACACCCGGTGCTGCCTTGTTCCCTGTGCAGAGAAAGGTTCAGCCCCAAGGTCAGTGGAACAGTGAATGCTCAAGAGAGAGGATATTTCTGGTCACTGCAGGAACATTTTTGCATAGTTCAAAATGTGACGTGTTTCCAGACCAGGAAGAAAAGGATACCACAGGTGATGAGAAAACCTGAGGCAGTGAAAGCTGAGATTCTAGAGGCCTTGCTCTGAAAGATCTGCATGCAGCATTTCATGTGTTAATGGTTCAAAATGTTTAAACAAGGACTTTGCTAGCACGGAGACCTTAGGCCAGGTTCACAGAGGACTGGTGCATCAAATATAGCTTGTATTTGGAGCAATGAGATAGAGGAGAGAAAGCCTTAATGCTTAATGGAGCTACATTGTTAGGGCTTGCTGCTTTCCAAGAACAGCTAAGTGCTCCTCTGCAAAAGTGATGGCCTCTTTCCACATCTTCAGGTGTAAGGACTGATATGCAGAAGAATGTATTCTTTGGTACACTTCCTGGGGTAAGGTAGAAAAGGCTGCAAAATGATGTAAAATCTATTTTACATTCACTGTCTCCCTAAGTTTAGGAGGTATCAGGTTTTGCCCTTCTGCTAGCACAGGCAGGTAATTCGGCAGCACCATGGGTGTGGCAGCTTCCATTCCTGTGGAGCCCCAGAGCTTCTGTTGCTCTGCCAGCTGTGTGCCTCCCAAATGGTGTAGGTACCGCAGCGTATGGTATTGGTAATGTTTTCAGACAGGAAGTCAATAACAGGGGTGGGGGGTTCTGAAAGGAGCAGGCTGGATTTTATTTTTCCTCTGACAAGTTCATTGCTTTCGACCTTATCCAATTTTGGTGGAAAGCTGAAACCTGTCCCTGTGGATTTCACCATCTGGTAAAGGCTCCATGGCAGAGTAGAGTTAGTTGTGCTGAGACTCCTGGTTCTTTTGCACAAGTCAGTGATACCAGCAAGATGCCCTCCTCTCCCACAAGTTAGTGATACCAGGTCCCACTTCAGCAGAGCCCCTTGCTGCAGGAGCCAGCAGGCCTGCTTGCACCAGCACTGCTTGGGAGCTGCCACCAGCAGTCCTGCAGCATCAAGTGAAGCATGTCAATCTTCCAGAGAAGAGGCTGTGTAGTGAGATCTGGGAGATGAGGGAGGATGGAGAAATGCAGTGGGACCGAGCGGCTCTTAGGGAAGCAAGCAGGGTGAGTCACGAGATTTACCTTGCAGATCCTGTAGCACTGTACCAACATCAGAGCTTATTCCTTTTGGTGGCACTTGGTGACCTGGGTTCTGCCTCCAAAGTATAGTTCACAGGGGTGTCATGTACACAAACCTCTTTGTGGCAAGCAAGTACTTAGGTGTTAGTGTGATCTTTCGTTTATGAAAACATATTTGTTTGCAAGTTGCACTGTCATCCACTAAGCACCCTGACTTCTGGTGTGTAGAAGCACATTCTGTACGGTATAATCAAAGAATTCATGTTGCATGGATACTTGTGTTCTTTCCAGTGGAACTGCCTGCCAATTTCCCCATTTACTCTGTGAAATAAAATGTGTGAAGCTTTCCACACAAAAATGTGTGATGTCCAGTTGGCCTTAAATTCCAGAAAAGTCCTTTTTACAGAGACTTGATCCCCCAGTGCACATCAAAAGTCACCTTCACTGACTTCTGAATCCTTTAAAACATCAACGCTGCCTTTTGTCCAAGGTGTTTAAATCCTCATCAGACACTATAATGATTAAATCATTGGTTCAACATGAGTAGTTTGAAGTGAGCTACAGGGTAGAGATTTCATTAGACTAAGTAGCTTTCTGCAAAATATTTGTGAAAACAAGCCAGGAGAAGTAAACAGTTGTAAAAGCCAAAAGGAGAACATGGCCCCTGCTAATAACATAAGATTGCAGCCAGTAATCTCTTCTGTTCTTTTGGCTGGATGATGAGTTCCTTAATAATTCCCTTTCTTCTCAATGCCTTTTTCTGCTTGACAAACACTGGGTTACTGTCTCACAGGAGAACCTAAGTCAGCAAGCACAGCTCTAGGCAGGAATGGGCTTAGATATATATCATGTGTACCTTAATGGCAATATCTCCGTCACGCATCCCAGGAAACACTCACACCTCACCACTGACAGGAATGTTGTCACTGTCTGTTTCCAAATGCAGTGCCCAGCTCCAAAGGCCGTGGCTAGTGCACGCTGCAGTGTTAACAGCAGCGTATTCTTCCCAGAGAAACTCAAAGAACAGGCGTAGCTGGTGATGCTTCAAGCACATACCCTGACCTCAAGACTCACAATCTGCTGCGCTCCAATCCAGCCCACGCTGTGGCAGCAGAGCTGTGCTGGGATGGTGCTGAAGGCAGACTGACAAAGGCTCTGTATGAACTTTTAACTTTGTCCCCCACAATATGTGGGGTTTCATTTGCTTCTTAGGCTGATTGATTGGTGCTGGAAATGAGCATCTCCCTAAGCCTTCTTGGCAGGTGATTTTCTTTCCCTGCACTGCAGGAACATGTCTGTAACGTGGTCTCTTTTCCTGTGTTACAATATTTGAGCACAGACTCAGTTAAAAGGCAGCTTCTTGTGAAACGTGTCCCCCTCAGTTAATTTTTTGCAGCTACAGTCTTGCTGCATTATAATTGCAAGTACTATTGCCCTTCTGATTATTTTTCCTGTCTTCCCTATTTCTGCAAAGGAAGCAATTACAAAGAACCAGAGAGATAATACAGCAAACAAAACTTTAATTTTGCTTTTCGTGATTCATCAGTTATTATATTTTGAATTTCTGCAGATCATTGATTCCAGTTTGATTTTGTCCTTACATCAATTCTGTCTAATTCTAGGTAAATACAAGTCAATTTAATTTTTTTTTTTTTATATTATATCCCTCAGAGAGGTTTATTTTTTCATGTCAGTAACTGTTACTTGAATCATTAAAAAACCCCTCATTAGAGTATTCATAATGCACTGCTTGTGTGACAGTTGCTGAACTTTAACATTCTTTGCTGTAGTGTGCTGGCCTAGCAGCCTATAAAAGAGACATATTGTTTATAATGTTTCTTCACCACAACAAATGATGCACTCCAAGGGTTTATGAAATGGCAGTAGTTTCCTAAATTTGTGATTCTTCTGTGTTCAGCAGTCAAGAACAGTTGTACATCTGCTCGGCACAGACTTTAGGAGACTATGCACTTTAATTGAGGAAAAATAATGAGGGTTCAGGGACCACTGGTACAGAGTCGGTTGGTAAGGCAGGTGCCCTGCTGGCAGATCAATGGATTATTTACTCCTTTGTCATAAACAAGAAGCAGTTGGGTCTGTGTAGAGACTGCATGCATATTCCAAAGCCTGCCTGCCTTTTTCTGTTCCCTTGTAGACGTGGAGTGTACTGAATACTTTTAAAACTTGCTCTGAAATACGTAGTGGCTTTGCTCCTTCATGTAGTGATGTAAGGTTAACCTTAATAGCATGATCTGAGGGAACAGATTTAAATTCAGTGGTACTCATTTTGCCAAAATACTAGTGGACATAGCAATCAATAATCTGTCCTTCATGGAAAGGATTCTGTTGAGGCTGGAGTCTTTGTATGCGTGTGTATAGAAAGGCCTATTCGTAATGCATAGAGACAAATACAGGGTGAGTGAGACAATTCTATGAAGATACTTTGAAGAAAACAAATAGGAGAAGTACAGATGAGCAGATTTAAGCCAACCTCATACAGTCTGACTGCCATGATGATAATGTTGTTTCAGAACAGAAGTTATGAAAATTTTACACACCACTGAAGTGGAATTTCCTGATGCTTTAATCAGAAAAAAAATGCCAACTGCTTTTCCATGTGAGTCGAGCAAGTAATCAGGAGTTTCAGTAAGCATCCCTAATCCTAAGTGTGCCAGTGGCTATCTTTTACACACCTAGTAACCCAACAGGGCAAGGTCAGCCAAAAAGGGCATGTTCTGATCTAACAGGTATTCATTAAAACAGCAAACAAAGGCCACCGTGCAGGACTGCATGGAACAAGCCTTCATTTCCATTTTAACAAGTTACTTAGTCTTACATTACTCCATGTCATTCAAGGAAATATGGATGCTTAAATCACTTGTGTCAGAGGTCGTGGGATTAAGTTCCTGGTAATGGGCTGAGGGCCAAGGAGATCTGACTTGTGAAAGTAGGGTGTTAATCATCTCATCTTCTGCACTTCTCCCCAGACTGCTAAATAAGAGTTGTGTTCAACAAATTACTTTGTGTTTGTTTGGGGTTTTTTTAATGTAAGATCATATGTAGAAATAATGTTCCCAAGAATTCTTTTCAGACTCCCATCTCCAAATTTTTAATCAGTAATTATGAGTTAATCTTTTCTTAATGCTAAATGATAATTACATCATTATATGTAAAATGTCTATTAAAAACCACCAGTTTCTAAAAAAAACAAAGGGGGGTGGGGGGAAGTTGAAATAAACTACTTACAAAATTACAAAAGCTATCCAGATTTAATAAACAAAGGAAAGAACATTTTTCTCTACTCAAGGTATACTCACTTTCCATTTAAGATATGTTTCCATCCTATTTTTCTGCTGTTTGGAATAGCACAGGATAGATCATGCTTTCTGTTTCGCAGTATGAATTTTACTCCTACGTGTTCCACTGACTTTCCCACTCATACTTTAAAGAAGCCATCTTTGCACATTCCCATTTCTGCACCTATTTTTGGTGCTTGCTGCACTGCCAGGCTGGTGAGGTGCTCACAGTCATGTGCAACACTGCTTCGTGTTTGCAGAACTAATACACTACTTTGGTGTGCTGGGCTGGGCTCAGGCTATTCAGCTACTCCAGACTTATTCCACAACGCCTGAAAATAGAGTTTGGTCTGCAATTTTCCCTCTCCAGTGATGATCTAATCCACAAATGAAGCAACATTTATTGAATTTTCATTATATTAATTCCGTAATAGAAGCCACTGACTGTAAAATGCAGGTGTAAAAATCAGTAGAATATTTGTAATGTATTGATAAATAATTTATTTCTGATGTACTCTACCTGGGAACTTTGAAATTAAAAGGCAGTGAATTTTAAAAAGAAGAAAAAAAAAAAACTTAATTTATTTCTGATGTAGTCTACCTGGGAACTTTGAAATTAAAAGGCTGTGAATTCCAAAAGAAGAAAAATTACAGTATGTAATTCCTGTTCATATTATAATAATTATAAATCTCAAGACTCAGTAGCCTATGTGTCTTGCAGAAACAGCTAACCAATGGTCAGCTAATGTTGCAATAAATATTAACAAATTATGGCCAGCAGTAACTGCAGTGATCATAACAAATTTGCGCAGTAATAAATATTACTCATCTATTTAATTTGCTAATTTTCATTTGTTATGTATAATTGCAACCCGCAGAACTCAGGTACTGCTTTCAGTGTTGGAGATACTTAGAAAACAGAGAGCTTGTCTGAAGGTACATGGAGCGCACAATACAAGAGTTGCCAATCTTTATAGCTGTACACAGAACGCTGGTATTTTATCTGTTGTCCTGCATCCTCGGGAAAAAAGAAAGACTCCATGCTTCTGAAGTGTGCTGCTTTAGTTTGACCACCACAAGCTTCATCGGCAGTTGTAAAAGCTGATCTGTTTGTGCTTCATACAACCACCTCCCTGCCGAGCCATGGGGGTTAACCTGAAGAAGAGTAGCTCAAATCCCACCATCGTTCCATGGCATGGTTTTCAATTTTAAATTCTCTGCTGTTATTGACAGTCTCTTTTCTTTCCACTTCTTGTTAATTTGATATTTGGAAGAACTACAGCAGTAGCTGAGTGACATCAAAGCTATGTTCATAGAAGTGTTTCTTGCTGGGTTCACATGTATATATATTTATGTGTGTATATATATATATATACACACACCCCCATGAATTTTCCCCAAAGCTTAGTATAAGCACGGTTAGCATTTCTGATCCTTTATGTTTTTCCTTTATGTTGCCAATCTCACAGGGTCCTTCACATTTGGGGCTTTGTAGCACCTTGAGCATCTGAAAAACTTAACAGGTGCAACTGATTGTAAAGTTGTATTCTCACTTGGAAGTTCAGGGAATGTGAAAGCTAACAGCATGAGTAATTCCCAAACATGCTTTACAGAACCACCAGGGAAAAAAAATGAATCTTTGCAGTCCTTGCCCCATGTGATATTTTCTACCTGTCACTGGGCCAGAGAGAGACAGGCTGGTAAGTGTGTGTCTCTGATGCTTCTACCAACCTGAAGTTTTCTCAAAGGATTAAATTTGTTCTTTCAGTGTAAACAGGATCTTCCTGAGGGCTGCACTGGATAATTTTGAAAGCAGTAATATTGTTTAATATCTTTTCTGAGAACATCTAAAAATCTAGCCTTTTATCTGAACTTCAAAAATCTCCACTTTATATTAGTATTTTCCAAATCCACGTGGGTTTAGCTCTATATCTTCTGCTGTTGTCTTCTCTTTTCCTAATGGCTGTCTAACCTAGCAATAAAGATATAGAAGCATCCAAAGGCTGGACAACAAAGAGAGCTCAAATTGGAAATAAATGCAGTTTTTTAAACACTGACATTAATTAGTCCTTGGAACATATTGTGATATATGGCCTATAGCTTTGCTTCTTCTAATGGGGACTACATACTTCTCGGAATGAGGAATTTGACCACAACTTGTGAAGCAGAAGCAGCTCCCAGATTTACTGTGTATGTTCAGGGTAAGATAGGGAGCAGACAGGATGCCAGGCTTGGTAACCAAAACACTTCCTTCAGGTGTCAAATTCAGCTGAAATGCCCTTCCATTACTTTGTTACTCTCTTCTCACTTCTCCTGTTGTCACTTGCCCTCACGTTATTAGTACTTTTTGCATTGCCTTTGTATCTCAGGTGAGAAGAAATCACTTACTGGCATATTACAAGCAGAGTAGGATTCTCATGGGAGATGATGAAGCATGATTGCACTTTAAGCAGAGACAGAGTAAAACTCCTCTGTGCATCCTCACCTGATCCCCACCCAGCATTTGGACTTTATTAATAGCACCTGAGATTGCTAAGGGGAGTAGTTTGCCACGTCATCAAGAATACTGTGTTGTAGACATCTTTTGAGCTGTTACAGAGGATTGACGGATCTCTACTTTGTAGGTTGCTCTCTTTGGTTTTTGTTTAATTTTTGATTGGCTGTTTTTTTCCCACGTAGGTGTAAAGGCAGATTCTGGTCTGAGCTAAAAGGGCTCTTCTTTAAGACAACAGAGCTAGCATCTGATTTATGACCTCTGGAGGGTTAGGCAGACTCAGGGATGCACACAAACCTTCTCTATGTGTGGGATTATGCAGCCAGGTGGCTACCAACATGTGTTATGCCAGTGTAAGGGTCTGGTTGGTGCTGCTGAGGAGAAAGGGAGGAGAGAACCTCCCCAAACGTTCTGCGGCAAAGGGCAGGAGCTGTGCTTAGGGACACTGCGAACTACAACTACATTTATCTGTTCTCATTAATATGGTCAAATAGCATTGTTTCAGGAAATGTTTTCCAGCTAAAAGGAAAAACTAAGTTTTACCTGTTCCCTCTTGACGTAAGTCTATAGTGCAGCTGCTGAAGCTAATGTACATGTATGGACAGAGAGGTGAAACTCTGTTCCAGTGTCTGTGTGGGGCTGGAGGCTGGCAGCAGCTGCTGAGCTGGTCAGGACTCCCCCTAGAAAACAGGTACGCTTTCTCCTTTGCAGTAGTTAAATCATCACTGTCGCCTAGTAAATCTAAACCTAGCATGGGTACGTTTGCTTAAGTTAGGGTGCAGAGTTTCACTGCAATGCAGACGTATCTCCTGCATGAAACACCAGAGCTGTAGCACAGGAGTGCAAGCACAAACAAAAAGTCTCATTTGGGGAAGATTTGTAATTTGATCGACATCAAAATAACGCCATGAATAATAATAAATCAAGAGGGTATCTGGGGGGAGGGAGGGAAGCGTCCTACAATGTGCACTTACTATTCCCGTGCTGTGAACTGCGAATGGAGAGGTCTGTCACAACCAGACTGGTGAGAAAGAAAATGTTATTCTATAGATTAGCAGTTAGTATAATGAAGTGATTTTGAAGAAAAAGAAAGAGCAATATCCATGTTTATGCTTACCTGACTCTATTTATAGCTAAGAAACCCAGCACACCGAACATGACTAAAAAAAGTTCCTTCTGCTTTCCTTTTTAATCTGTACCGAATTACTGCAGTAGATCAGACAAAAGATCTTCCCCTCCACATCTTATCCCTAGAAAATGCTTCATCCATCTTCTTAACACCCACATCCCTAAAATTCATATTTTTTTCTTTTAGAAGAGATAAGTCAGTGGATAAGGAGGGTTGATGCCTTATCTGACAAAATGACCAAAGCCTGGACAAATGCAGTCTAATTGCCCCTTGCTAACTCTGCAAGCTCCTTCCTCCTACACATCTGCCTACATTTGAGCATGAAATGGCAGCATTTCCTAAAAGTCTTTCCTCTGAGGTAATGTGCAGATATCAAGAGGATCTCATCCTTTCCCGTATTTATTTCCCCTTCCCTGAATCAGTAAAAGTGCACTAGAGGAAATACTGGTGAGGTTACCTTAAGGTTCAAATTTCGTGTTGCATCATTTGGATTAATTAAAAAAAAAATTGAAAAGAAATGTACTTTATTTCATGGATTTGGGTAAGGAAGGAGAAAGGTCTGATTCATATGGGAGGTGAGCTCAGTCTGACAAAGGAAATGGGACTGGTCTGCATTCAGATTTAATAATTAGTTTTTCTGTCATCTATATAATTTTGTGAGTTAAAATTGTTAAAAGGCTGAAATGTTTCAAAGATTTGGCTACATTTATTTCATGAATATTTTCTTGTTTTGTTGGGGTTTTTTTAAGTTGCCTGTGAGAAAGGTATCTAAATGCTGTTTCTGCAAACAAGCAAAATGCTCTAAATCTGTGTTTTGAGCACGTGAGAAACACATGAGGTTATCACTGAGATTGTCAGGAATGAAGTAAGGTACTTTGTAATTGAAGTATTCATGCTGTCTTCTTAAGCCTTTATTCCAAAATGCGTCCTCATGCAAATGGAATAAATCACATTGCGAGCCTTTCAGAAATGCCATTTTCAGACTCTACCTTCTGATGATTACTGTTCTCTTTTTTCTGCAAAGTTCTATAGAGAATATATTTTAATTAGCTTCCACTTGATACCACTTCATACACACGGCCCAGATTTGACCCAGTGTCTGATCGTATAGAATGCATTACAAAAGAACTGGTCATTCGAGTGCTTTAATATAGCTTTGCATTAATGTGAGACATCATTTAGACAAGGCATTAAAAGTGTTATTTTAATGACTGAAGTGTGTAGGGTGGGAAGAAGCTTAATCTTTATAGGAAGAACAATTTCAATTAGCTCTAAAATATTAATTTGTTGGTATAACTATATACTCTAATGTATTTGGCTACAAAAAAATCTAATGAATAATACATTGCCAGATCCCAGTCTAATTCCTGTGTTGTAACTACTACTGCCAGTTGAAACAAGGGAAACAGACTTTTAACGTTCACAGTTTGGGAGGGGTAGGGGAGAGGTGATCCAGTTTCTCAAAACAACAACTTTGTTTTCAGGATAATTAGAAAAGGGAGCATAAAGAAGTAAAACAGTGTGTGGCTATTGGTTTATTGAATAGCTTCTAAATAGTAAGTCAAGATCTGTTTTCAGAAAGTGCATGGGTTTTGTTTATCCAGTGAATATCAAAATGCATGACACCTGGCAGGGGAGTGGTATCCACCTGTAGGAAGCATGAAGGCATTTACATAAAATACTTCGGTGCTGTGAATCCATAATCCTGTGTCTGAGAAGCAGATACATTGTGCTAGTGACTCTTTCTAGCCCATAATTTGATTTCTTAGTCATGTATGCCTTATTTCTTATGGCTAGTACTACCCTAGCAAATCCTTTGCTAAGATGACTTCTCATAAAACCAATGGGAATAACATAATTAGAAATTATTTTTAAGGAAAATGTGGCATTCCAATGCCTTGTTTGCCACAGACTTATCTAAGGCCTTGGGAAGCAGATGCAGTTTTGGAATTTCACCAGAGTTGTCTTGCTGCATGTTAACTGCATGGGGCCCGGGTAGAGTCAGTCCATAATGTCCAACCTGTGCCAGTGTTGGTGATTTTACTGATGAAAAAGTTCAAAGTAATCTTATTTCCCTTCCGTGTCAGAACTGGTCACAGATTCCTTTGTGAAAGAACACTCTCAGCATACTACTGCAGGGTTGGGGTTTTTTGCAGTTCATCCTCTGACAGAAGCCAAATGCTCAGCTTGTGTCAGTGGTGTAGCTGTATGAAAGCCTGTGGGGTGACCATCTTGAATTGCTTAAGTTGTGGTACGCACCTTCTTAGTGTTTTAAACCATCAGTACTGCTTGTTTAAGTGCTTGCACTGAGGAAAATTCCCTTGCTTCTACTTAACAAAAGAATGGGAGGCACTGATGCCTAGACCTGGTTATGGGTGTTAAATTTAGGGAGGATGTGATTGCAGACGTACACCAGTGCCAAGAGTTGTCTGTTGTCTGTCCCCTAGGTCAGCTTGCAGATCAGTCCTGAGATGCACTTCTTGTCCTCACTGATTGAGCAATGAGTTGTTATGTACCTTTCTTAGATCCCTAAGTCACTTGCTAGAGTCAGCCTTCGAAGCTGGAGACAGCTAAGGCTCTCCAGACAGCACATTTGAATCTCTCAGGTGCATGTTTAGCACTGTCTGGTGTAGCCTGTTTTGGAGCATCATTTCCCAGCAAAATGAAAAATGCATGTTTGCTACCAAACTGAGAAATATTGGAAACATTTCTTTCAATAAATAATCTCAATATGGGTAGCCTAATTTCTTAGTTTGCATACTCTGGGATAAAAATGCTTCACGTCTCCTTTTTGGCAGCCTATTGTTCGTTTCGTTTTCTCTGCAGTCAATGACGGAAAGTTAAAAACAACCTAAGACTCTTTTAAAGAAGAGAAACCTATTTGCAGTTTCTGAAACTAGGTGAAAGAATGCTTTTGTAATAGATTTCATGCAGCAGTTGGCATTGGCAGTACTGCAAAAAGAGATGTATTCTGTCGTGCTCTGTTTGATCAAGTGCTAAACCCGTGTGATCAATAGAGAGACAGATGTCGGGTGCAGATGGCGATGCCGTGATACCTGGGGCAGAGTGGGCCTGCCAGAATGACAGAATGGGAACAAGGAAGAGCAGCAATGCAACAGAATGTGACAAATGAAATTAGGGTTTATACTAGTCGATAATTTACAGCTAATAGAAAGTGACAGAATTTTTCAGCATACAGCACATTTACTCTGGTAATGCTATAGTCAATGCATTTTTCATGCAAAACAATGGGAGCTGCTATGAAGACCAGGCTCTAGCTATATGTATTTTGTTACATTGCAACTTGTACAATTGATTTTTAAACAAAGCTGGGAACATCACATTTCATGTGAGTGCCAAGTATATGAAACAAGATTGTATTTTCAACCTTGAAACGAGTCCATCTGATACTCAGATTGTGTAGCAGACCTCTAACAAGAAAAGGAAGACATTACTACCTGTTTGTATGAATACAAAGTAGAGATCCACCGCGGCCACGTAAATAAGCAGTGAATGGCCATTGTTATTTGGAGGCTGAGTTTGTCATCTATTGCATTCTCTTTATTAATTAAAATCATGGAGTGAACACAATGAGAATTCCTCTCTCCTCCCCTCTCCCAATTCCAATCTAAAATCCATAGTTAATGCGTTTGGCAGCTTATTGTGTTCCATTTATGCTGATACAATTCAGAGCAGAATGATTGGTAGCTTAGGGTTATAACCTTTATGTTAAAGGTTACAATCACTTTTTATTTCCCTTTCTGGCTTTGTTGAGCCTGGTGAGCTATATATGCATGTGTGGATACATGTGTATAAGTGAAAGAAAAATGTATGTACACACACAACTCTATATATAACTGTATATATATATATATAATTTTAATATATTGAAAATTAATCACACACACTTCCATTATTCTTTCCAAGTTCACCCTGATGTCACCTCTAATAATAACAGGACTCCCATCCTTGTATTTATGACTGAAAATTTAATGTAGTGGACAAATCTTTTCTTGTGCAATTTAATGTTTTCTATTTATGGGACAAAAGGAGTGGACATTTTTATAATAAAAGAGCAGTTAGGCCTTATTCTGCAGACTTGATTTTCATCAGCTCTGGGAGTGAAGGGTCTTCCTTTAACAGCCTGTGATATGGCATTCAGATTCTGAATCAGAACTGAAAAGGGAAAAAAACAAGAAACCCCTCTTGCTCTTCTTTAACTGCTACCTACTACTGCTCAGCTTGACATATTTTTCACACATAAAGGCAAATATCTCCTAATGCTGATGTCACTTAATTTTTAAGGTAAAATTTAAACCGATTTTGGACACAGTAAACACAGAAAATCACCATTCTGAACACCAGTGCCTGCCTTTCAGGCCTCTGAGAATCTACCCAGCTATCTATCACACTCATTTCTATGCTGTGTTAGTTCCAGTGGACAGCCATTCTGACTTGATGTCATGATACTCACACCTAGGTGAGAGAAGACCTCTTGATGTAATTTTTTTCCCCTGGAGCTGTGCAACTGTCAGTCTTTGTTATGGTTGCACAGAGTGTAGCTAAAGTTTCCATCAGTAATTCCCTGAATAATGATAGATTAGTTTGACAAAAGCAGCTTTGTAGGCTGTTTATATGTATATTACTAAAGCAGTGCCATTCCCCATTCTTTGATGTGCCTTTTGGCAACAGAAATTTGTTGCTTTTCCCACACCTACAGACAGTATGTGTGTGGTTTGTATCCTAGGGCGTTTGATTCTTTGCAAAAGCAGGTTTTTGTACCAGTCCCTCCATGCAAATTTGGGGCCTCACATGGATTCATTTTGCCAGAAAAGGAGCTCGTATTCTTCTTCACCCTATTTGTCCTACACTAGATATGGTATGGACAGTTGGAATTTTACAGGTATGACAAGGAGGAGTAGGGAGCTATGTTCAGCATTTGTAATAGTTGCCACAGATGACAGATACTGAAAATGTATGATATCTTTGTTATGCTTTGATTGATAGGTTGTGTAAAACAAGTTTTAAGGTGGGTGACAGGAACTTACCTTTATTGTCAATGGAGAGTCCTGGTGAAAACCATGCCAAAAAGACTAGTTCCCAAAGTTCTAATATATACAACTGTGCTTGCTTTGGGCTTATCTAATACACTAAGCCTGCATTTTGTAAGCTTTATTGCATTTATCACTTACTCTGTCTAGAAGAGAGAGGTCTTGAATTGACCATCATGTTCAGCAACTCAGATGGTCAAGCCTTGTAGTGGAGACAGAAGTGTTCAAGTTCAGAGACCCCTGGAAAAAGGAAGTAAGCTATTAACCTTGACACTCAAATATCTTACCAAGGATGATGTAATGCTTAAAAGAGAACATAATTCTATTGGTAATATATTTTTGCCTTCTACAGAGTTGTAGCCAAGCAAAATAGAAGAGACAGCAGGTCTTCTCCTCTGAGCATTGGCACACTGTTACCATCTTGCAAAGCCAAGCTGGGAGAAGAACAATCAGCTGTGATACTGAGAGTCTGGCGTGTTTCAGGTGCCATTATTCCACACGCATGTGCCCCAGCTGCTACACTGGCTGGAAGAGGCTCACCTGTTGCAAAAAGATCATCTATCCTTGTAACTTAGGGAGCTGAAAAAGAATGAGCAGATGTGTCAGCAGGAGCTGGCACAAGATTAAGAAACAAATCAGGACCAGAGGTTTCTTACAACTCTTTTGGCTTCAGGTTCAGGCCTATAGATGGGCTGATGCTTTATGTAGTCAGAAGCATTCTCAGAGATTTATTTTGATTGACACAGGAATACTGCTGGTAGACTAGCAGGTTGTTCAAATGGAAATTGTCTGCAGAATTTCTTGTAGAAATCTTTGATGAGTAAAATAGTACTAAGTGTTCATTCTCCAGTCCTTTATGGCTACTCAGGAAACTGCTGAGCATTTTCAAGTTGCTTCTAATGTGCATTGAATATATGGTAACTGAAAAGATCTTAGCATATCTGAAGCTGTATATGTCATAGCCATCTAATATTATAAATGATGTGTGTGCTCATATTGTGGAGCCTTTCACCATTAGATGATTATATGGCTTAATGCATAGCTACATTATCCCAGATGTCAAATGCAATGTGCCTTTGTATACTGTGAAGTTTCAGAAGTACCGAACAGCTCTATTTCAGTGAAAATACACAGCTTCATCTGAGCCCCAAAGGCAGCCATTCAGTAGTGTGAAACTAGAGTTCTGATTTAAACACATCTAAAGATCTTTTGCTACAGATCACAAAAGATTTTAGATTTTAGGACAAGACAGAAACTGTTAGTTTGCCATACTATGAAAGCTCAGTGCACCCAAATGTTGAATACTGTGTGCAGCTCTGATGGCAGCTGAAGGAAGGGCAGCTGGGAGAAGCTCTCTTATGACAACAGACAAAAAATCTGAGACTCCTCCATTTGGTGAAGAGAAGGCTGAGGCACAACTATGATATGGGCTTAAAAAGTGTTGAAGCTGGTGGATCAAGTGAATGAAGAACTGTTATTTCTCAAATACTGCAATGCTGCAGGAAGCTGGGAGAGGAGCAATTTGAAACGTTAGCACAGCATGGAGTTAGCTCTGTGCACTTTATGCCACAGGAGCAGACAGTATCAGCAGGTTCAGACAGAGATTGGACAAATTCATCGACAGTGGATCTGTGAACAGGACTAAGAGGATGTACCCACTAACATTCCTAATCCATGTGCATGCTTGGGAACTCTCAGGGGAATGAACTGCAGATGGAAGCCAAACTCATATTCTTACTAAGTAACATCACCTGTTACTACTGTGGAGACAGAATCTGAACTAGAGAGACCACCCTCTGTTCCAGCAGGGTATTTTTTACCTTTCTAAAGATAATGCAGTAGCACAAAGACTGTAGGACAAGTCACTCTTCTGTGAACAGTATCAGATAGTAGGACTGCTTCTGAGTTGTGTTTTTTACCAGATACTGCTTCAAAACAAGTAAGTAAGAATAATAAGTAGGATTGTGTTTCATTCTTAAAAGTATTTGTTCTTAAACACATGAGCGTCAAGATAATGTTAATCTTACTGTCATTCGTCCTTCCAGTTAGGCTATTTAATGTGATTAGTCTTTGATGGTAAATGAGAAAGATGTGTTTCCTTCAGCAAGTGCAGAGCACCAAGCACCAATGCTGTAGCATGAAGACAGGCGCCCAGGCAAAGTGGACTAAAACAGAAAAACTAACCAAAATTCTAGTTATCACAGAAATCAGTATAAAATTCCTAACAATTAGGTTGCTACCTAGAGGATCTTTCTGCAGAACACTGCCATATTCTAGAGCTTTTCCTTCGCTGCTTGCATTTTGATGGCACCTATATCATGTTAAAACTGGCATATCTCGTTTTTAGCAGGCACAATTCCACCCTAACAGATGGCCGTGATGATAGACATGCCAAAGAACCAGTATGTGTATCAAGTTTGATTATTAGGGATGATATTCCTATCCAAGAACGTTTGAGTGGCATTCTGTACTGATCGCCTGAACCCTTTGGTATGGGCTGGAACAAATGCTGTTGTGCTAAAGTCAAGGGATGTGTGAAGTACAAAAGAGGGAGATGAGCACTATGTGATTTAAGGTCTTGTAAAATGGAATTAAAGACCACTCCACTCTTAAAAGACTCAGTCATGAAACAACATTTTTAACTTCTACTGGCTGTCTAATGGTATAATTTAGTGTTTCTGGTGTATTTCCCAGTAAATAGCTGTTCTTTTTCAAATGACATTGCAGCTGGCCAGCACAGATCCTACTGCACCACAGACAGTGCAGAAATCTGCTGAACGTGGAGCAATATGGCAAAGCTTTATGAAAGCGGAGTTGCTCATCTCCTAGCAGTGACTCCTGTTGTCACAGGTGTGTTGTGCAGTACCTGGTTTTCACCTGTCACATTTTTCATGAGAAATAACTCATTTTAAAATAGAAAGCCCTTTAATAACAGTAGAAATCTTTTAGTTGATTTAAAATGAAATTAGTATCTTGTGAAAAAAAATTACATTTTCAAGGCCCCCACTCTTACTTGTGCCAGAGGCAAATATCATTCATGAGTGTCAAAAAGGCATCCAGTAGTCACATTTTTCCCCTCTGAAAGGAATCACTGTGGTGCATAAATAAAATCCTAGGATGTGAGATCTCATTGAACTAGAATTTCTGTTAAATATTTTCTTATATTTAGTGGCATTATAGTCTTCCTTTGTTGCTGATGAATAAGATACTTCTTTTCTTTGACATGCATTTTTACCAAAGTACTGCTGAGGCATCAATACTGATTTCTTTCACACTTCTTTGCATTTTTTTTTTTTTTTTGTGAAGGTATTTAGCATTTTAAATACAGAAGGAGGGGTATCAGAGGCACTAAGTGGGAGGGTTTCACAGAGTTTGTAAAGTGGGAGTTTGTCATTTCTTTCCCATTTCAAATTAAAACACCTAATCTCACCTACAGATCTGTAATTTCCATTGGTTTATTACAGTGGATTACAGTGTTATAGCAAATCCAGACATTTATTTGATTGGTCTAGTGGAGATAGAAATGCAAGTTTCTTGATGAGCCTACGGTAATAATGAGTTAACCTTTCTTATTCAAAATCATCCATACACTTCCCAATGCTTTGTGGATGCATTAAGCTGTAATTTTACTTGTGGAGTCTATGTGGTATGTTAATTGAGGTTAGCAGGTTGCTTCCCTAAGTTTGCACTCGTTGGCAGGTGCATAAAGGCACCAGGTAACCCAAACACTACTGTTCTTTTTAAGCTAGTAGTCCAGACTCATGATCTGTGGCTGCTGAACACATTTAAGCAGTGTCTTTTGCAAACAGTGTAAAACTATTGAGCAAAAACTGGTTCCAAAATCTTTTTTAAATTACTTTAAACACAAGCCTTTCAGAAGTCTTTAAATTAAGATATGTTCAGGGGGATTTTCTTTCTTTCGAGTTTTTCTTCCTCAGAATAATTTATATTATTTTTTTTTTTCTTGATTAGTAATAGAGACACAGTTCAATAAGAGGATTGAAATCACTCAGAGATTGGGTTACTTGGCAGTGGGAGATTGAAATTGAACTTCACTACACTGGCCTGTGCCTGTTGCAGAAGAAAATAATACCTGCAAGAGCAGTGGTTCCAGTTGCTACTTGTACCATCACTTTTCTGTAAGGAAACTGAGGGTGATGTTAGAACACTCAGCTGTATGTGAAAAGCTCTTTCACTGCCCACAGCTGGCTGGATCTGCTGGATGCACTGTCTGCTTTTGTGACTCCCCAGTGTCCTCTCAGAGTGCTTCACTAGACAAGAGTTTGAATCCCTAATTTTTTCGTGGCTTAGTTAAGACCCTTCTTTTTTTCAAGAGCTTCTTTTTGTTGTGGTTTAGTTTGGTTTGGGTGGTTTTGGTTTTGTTGGGTATTTTTTTCAGAGAAGCTTAGATTTGTAGCACTTCAGCCTGTTTGTTTTTCTAAAGTATTGTCATCAGTGATAACCTCCTTAACACTCAACAGTTTAATGTAGAGGTACTGATTTTGTTATAACACCCAGAGAAACCAGTGCTAAACTAGACAAGAGGGATGCTATTCCATCTTCCAGTACCAATTCTTAACCAGTGAAATGCAGCTTTTGGAATAATACCGGGTGTTAATGTGGCAGATCATTTAAAAGGTACTCCTCTGTCACAAGACTAGCAGAATGATTGTTGATGAAAGATGGATTCTTTCACTATATGTGATTTTCAAATACAAGATCAGTTTAATAGAATCTAGTTCCATCAGATGATTTATCTGATTAGCAATGTTTCCTGTTTGACGGTAATTCTTTAAGACCAATAGGCATCATTTTTCATCTGTTGGAAGAGGTACAGTTAGAAATGCCACTGAGAGATGAGTATTCAGTATCTCTGCACGTTTCTAAGATCAATATATTCACTTCCCATGTCTTAAAAAAGTTAATTTTGTGCTCTGTGTCCTCCTTCTGAAATTACAATTTACATTTTGATTCACCATAAAATTCAGTTCAAACTTTTCCTGCTATTTCATTCTAGAGATCCGGCTGCTTTTATTTAACAGATTGTCCTTTGATCTCAAGGAGACAATGGCTGTTTTACTCCTTTAATGAAGCTTGTATTATTACAGGCAAAATGAATATTAGACCAAATGGTAGTAGAAATCCCAGAGGGGAAGCAGGCTCCTCTGTCTGGATCTTGGAAAAGCAGAACAGTCCATTTTAATCAGTGGTTATATTCAATAAACCCATAGTCTCTGTTCTTATTTACTTTTTATTTTTATTTATTTTATTATTGCTTAATAATAATGCTCATTTTAAAATTTTTTAAATTATTATTTATAATCACTGTTATTATTTCTGCTTGTAAGATCAAGAAGTCAGAATCCCTCTGTCACTGGTGGGCAGTTCTCAGGTGTTGCCGGGATGAGATCATCTGCTAAAGGACGTAGGAGTGAAAAAAGACACTTCATTTATACTTTCAAGCAGCTTATGGTCATTTCTTACTTGACCTCTCAACAGACATTAATCTGAATCATGATTCTGTGCCTTTTGGACCTTTGTGTCCTCAAAGCTAGGAGGGATCTGATTTGAAAGCAACATTTCAGAGAGGAAATGGAGAGGGGGATGAACACTTGTGGAGAATAGAAAGGAAAAGAAGACAGAGGCTCCGCTTTGGGAACATTATCATTGGCTGCACCACACTGCTAGGGTGAAGGTTTAATTCAGAAGTATCTTTGGGCATGAAGTAATTCTGTAGAAAAATGCATATGCCACAACCAAGGGTACATTGTAAGGCTTGTTACCGTTTGCTGCTAGGTGTCATCCCAAAACAATAGCTGCGCAGAAAGAGGACATAGTTTGACTAAAGCGATGGCAGCTACCTCAGTACTAATCAATTTGATGACCAGAAAGACTAAGGAGCTTCACCTGTCCCATTTCTGACCCTGTTCTGCATCTGAATTCTGAAGCAACACAGAAGACAGGGAAAGAGGAACTTCTGAATCAGCACTAAGGAGTGGGGGGGGAAAAAACACATAACATTTATTGGTTTTAAACTTATCAAAAATTAACCATCCCAGAGTGTGCAAGACTTCCAAAAGTTGCATCCTTTCTAAAGAGACTTGGTAATCCTGGCAATTATAATGTCTCCATGTCTAATGACAACATAGACCACTCAAATAATTTATCTTCTCGATACAGTGCAGACTTCTTTCTAGTACAGGTGAAATGACTTGCAAATATTTTTCACCTGTGAGCATAAAAGGTAAATACTTTGCCAGGTCTTAATATAAGGTATACTTTTATATTTCATAGATTAAAAAGGAATTTTATTTCTTTTTCTGCTGTGGTTCTTGTAAAGTCCTGCAAAGAGCAAACAGGAGCTATGAACAAAGATCTAAAGTGATGAGCTGTCCCATGCCTGTTTACAAGTCAGGATTTCATTTTACATAGAGTTCTCTATAGCAACTTTTTACAATTTAAATTAGAAACATGGCCAGCAATGCATGCAAAGTGTTCATTCATTGTAGTAAACTACAAAAATATTGCTTTTATGCAAGGAGAATGCCATTGTAGAATTTTAAAAGGCATAGAAATAAAAGACTCTGGATTGGAGTGATTTAAACAAACTCACTAGGATATAGTAGATGATTAAAATACAATCTATAATTACATTACACTGGTATCAGGTAAGGATAAAAGCCTATAAATACACTGGGGTCAGGGTAAGCATAAAAAATGAAACAGTTATTTGAATAATCTGAGATCAAGTTGCAGTAATTAAAAATGAATGTATTATTCAAATGAAGGAATTAGGTTACAACACTGCTCATATGAAAATATTATTGTGACAGACTGAAATAAGTTGGAAGCGATTTTGATAAAAAATTGGGGCAAGAAATGGAATGATTTACGTTGGGGAAAAAGTAGACAATCTATGAGAAGAAGAGTATCCTTCAAATCCCTCATCAGAACTCCTACCTTTCAGCTGGCCTTTGAGAATTACCCGCCTCTTCCCGGACTTTACTCTCTCAGATACATAGATCAATCCATTAAAAATTAAAAGTGCTGTAGTGAAAGACTCTACATGTATTCACACAGGAATTAATGGGATCTCACCCCCTAGTAGGCAGGCTATTTAATCTACCCCATACATTGCTGTTTATCCATTTTTATTGCCATTACCCAGGTCATTTCTCTCATTTGTCTCCTGTTCTTTCTTTGTCATCTCCTGTCAGTTTGGAGTCTCCACGACACAGCGTGGTGCTACCCATGTGAATGGTTGTTGGCTACTTGCAGATTAAGCACTTACTGTAAATAACGGGTTTTGAATCTGACCTTCACTTGGCAAACTCCTTGGGGCAGGAACCTGTGTGGAGGTCATTTGAATGCATAAACCAAGGATATTTAATTATTAATAACAATAATGAAAGAATCGGAAAGCAACTTTTGGGTTTTGGGCTTTTTTTTTCCAGGTAATGGCTTTTCTGTCACTTATATTAATTAACTTTTACAAGTGTGCTGCGAGAGCCAGCCCTGAGTGGCTCTTTGCCATCTCCTGTAGCAGAAGGGTAGAGAGCTTCTCTGCAGGTGCAAGTATGCCCACCAGCGGACCCATACTAAATTCTCACAGAGAAGTGAATGAGAGCACATCAGAAGTCAGAGTAAGATCAGGAGTAGGTTTCTTTTTTGCCCAGTGACTGCTGTCTGAAATTCTCCTCAAGCCTTCCTGCCATCTGCAACAGTCTATTGAGAAGACCATTTAGTTCATTTAAAATATGCACAGCTCTGTCCTTTTAAATCCTGCCTTGATCCTTTTATCGTCACATAGTATATTTAAGCCGCTCATTCTTACCTGTTAAATCCTTCATACTTCTCTTTTCTAGTCTCTTTTGTCTTCCTCTCAAAATGCTGTGTTTGCTTTTCCCCCAAAAGTGGTTGTTTGTCCATTTTTTTTTTCCTGCAACCACTTATGCATTTCCCAAAACTTTCTTCATGCTAGAAATTCCTTCTGGTATTGCCAACTCTTTTCATTCAATTCCTATTTAAATACTGTCTTACCTTGGCACAGGTCCATTTCCAGAGAACTGCCTCTATCTATTAGATATAGGTTAGATATCTGAGCTAACATTTAAAAGACTTAAGAGCCTTTAAAAGATTCAGGGGACTTTTGGTCAAGAAACTGAATACTCTTGAATGACCTGTCAAAACCGGTCAAATAGAGCCTTAAACTTACAACTGGCACTTGCTATTTCCATTTCTCAAGCATTATTCACTCTTCAGCTGTCTGTGCAGTTAATTCATGTAATAATACCATGCATAGGTAAATGAGCAATGAGATAAAATGTTAATTCAGATTCAGAGACTTGTGTAGGACTTTCCTGAATTGATCACTGGAGGATACAAGGCACAGGATCGTAGCAGATAGTTGCCACGTCTCTGGTAGTGCCATTGAGTAACATAGCCACACCAGCTGCAGCGTGCCTGTGCGACAGATTCCACAGCTGTAGAAATAACTCTCTCTTCAGTTGAGTGTCATCCCAGCAGACTGATCACAGTGCAGAACAGAGAGCATTCTTGTAATGGCCAGTAAGTCAGATTCTTGTACATGTATACATATACTACAGCGTGTGTGTTACCTGACTGGCATATAGATTAGCAATAATCAGTTAATATTTTATCATTTCGTATTTAATGAAAAGTGAGAATGTGGAGTGTGGTACAGAGCTGAAAGCAGAGAGGAAAGAAAATGAGAGAAGAGAATTAATCAGGGAGAAGATACCAAATGAGAACCCCCTAGCTAAAAAGACTTAAACATACACTAAGCTATACTGAAAGGCATTTTATATTGTTACAACAAGCAGTATCTCCCAGGGCCAGAGAAATAGGTCTAAACTGCCTCTTCTGCACATGGGCAATATTTTCTGTTACGAAGATAGACACTAAATCCTGTTTGCACTTCCAGGGCATAGAGAGCATTGATTTTTCTGGTGTCTTAATAAAGAAGTATGAGGACACATTGTTTGAGATAGGATAGTGCAGGATCATCTTCTCCTGCCCACGAAGGCACACGTTAAGGGAAAGAGTAATGGAGTATTTAAACGATTCTGAGTTGCAGATGCAGATGGTTGTCCATGTGATTGCTAACTTTTAGCAGAACAAAAAGACAGGAGACAGTGAAGCATCTCCAGCAGGTTGTGGATACTGTGAGGTTCACTGCTTGTAAACTGGCTAGCATTCAAGAGGCTGTGTTTTGGTCCGAGTTTTATGTAGGTTAGGCAATGATGAAGTGCGTTCTTCTGTGTTGCCAGATTGCATTCCTTCGCCCATACCCCAGAGAGATTCTGAGTTGTTCATTATACTTTGTCCTGCTTAAAATGGAAGAGAAGTAGTAGATAACATTTAGTGTCCAGTACGACTGGTCAGTGAAGTGTTGAAATGGGTCCATTGGGGTGGGGGCTGATCATGAGAGCAACTTCAGCAGCAGGGTAAATTTCTAAGCAGACTGGGAGGCTTGATAGGTAATTGCTGCCAGTTCTTTCTTGCTGCTTTGTAAAAACCTGCTATTCCCAGGAGCATCCCAAACATTTAATAGAACTTTTCTTTAATCTCTGTGACTTCTTAGAGCAGCCTCATACCATTCCTCTTAAGATTTTGTGCGGTTCTGAGAAGGGGCCAGCCGGGACACAGGGGTCCACGCCAGCACTGCAGGGCTAGCAGAATTTCACCTTGGTCTGTAATCCCTGCTCCTCCAAAAGCCAGATAGTTCTTCTGGGATCACTGCATGCCTGACATCAAATTTCTTCATTACTCTCATGAGACAGAGATAAGTGTTCAAAGGTTTCCACAAACTTTTAACATCAGGATCCCCTCCTGTTTCAGTGGGAGTCACACTCCCTGGAATAATAGTTTTGTTCAGCAATAGAAATGCTATGAAGTGGCCCGTGTTGGATAATTTCCAGTCTTAGCTGCATCATTTCCCTGTCTAGTTTCACAGGAGAATGGTTTAAGCAGAAACAAGCACCCGCTCGCTTGCAGGTAAGCAAAGGCAGGTGTGATTAATATCTCCTGGTAGGCAGGGGTGGAGAAAGGTCACCCTGCGCTGCCTTGCCTGTCTGGTTCCAGGAGCACTTCGGCTCTAGATCTGGGGGGACAGGCCAGGGGAAAGAGGTTAGGCTCGGATTCTTCTGCTCCAAAATACACTTTCCTGAGGGCATCCCCCATAGTGCCCAGCAGCAAATACGTTGGTGCAGATGTGCTATTTACTTTGGTCTTCTGAAGATTTTGTCTAACTGGCATGGACCAAATATGCCACAGGGGTCGGTGGTTTAGCAGGGCTGCTGCTCCGCTGGCCAGCAAGCAGAGTGATGCCCTATTGGGCTTTGATGCGATTTTCAGAGCACAGGACTATTGTGTTCAGAAGGTCAATATGACTTAAATATCTCTGTCAATGAGCTGACAAAAATGTAGATGTTTCCTATCACGTTGCACAGTTTGTTTAAATCTCCTTCCTCACGGTCACCGGGCGCCTCCTTCGCGCCCCCGTGATGGGGCACGGCTCCCCTGCGTGCCCGGGCAGCGCCGTGAGCCCGGGGACGGCTCCCCTGCGTGCCCGGGCAGCGCCGTGAGCCCGGGCACGGCTCCCCTGCGTGCCCGGGCAGCGCCGTGAGCCCGGGCACGGCTGCCCCAGCGTGCCCGGGCAGCGCCGTGAGCCCGGGCACGGCTCCCCTGCGTGCCCGGGCAGCGCCGTGAGCCCGGGGACGGCTCCCCTGCGTGACCGGGCAGTGCCGTGACCCCGGGCACGGCTCCCCTGCGTGACCGGGCAGCGCCGTGAGCCCGGGGACGGCTCCCCTGCGTGCCCGGGCAGCGCCGTGAGCCCGGGCACGGCTCCCCTGCGTGCCCGGGCAGTGCCGTGAGCCCGGGGACGGCTCCCCTGCGTGACCGGGCAGCGCCGTGAGCCCGGGGACGGCTCCCCTGCGTGCCCGGGCAGCGCCGTGAGCCCGGGCACGGCTCCCCTGCGTGCCCGGGCAGTGCCGTGAGCCCGGGGACGGCTCCCCTGCTTGCCCGGGCAGCGCCGTGAGCCCGGGGACGGCTCCCCTGCGTGCCCGGGCAGTGCCGTGAGCCCGGGGACGGCTCCCCTGCGTGCCCGGGCAGTGCCGTGAGCCCCATCTCTGTGGCGGCTGCAAAAGCATCTGCCTCTGTCGTGACAGAAGAGCACGGCCCGACTGTCGGGAACGCGGCAGGCACGAGGGGATCGCGTGGAGAGGGTTTAATCAAACTTCCTGAGCACCTCCCGGCTTTATCAGCCCCGGCGGTGCGATGTGCAGCCTTGTGTAAAATTAAATAAATAACGGCCCCGGCCTCCTCCCCTCCTCTCCTTCCCCCTCCCCCCCCGGCCGGAGCGGCGGCGGGCCGGCAGCGCCATCTGCTGGCGGAGCGGCGGCGGGGCGGCGCTGCTGGGGCGCGCCCGCCAGGGGCGCTGCGGGGCGGGGTGGACTGCCTAGCAGGCTGTGGGAGTCCTTTGGGGCCCCAGGTGTAGCGGTGTAGCTCAGACTGGTCCCCGGAGGGGTAGTTCTGGGCTTCGGTACTGGAGGGAAGGGGGAAGCTTGTCCTGGGTGCCGTATCCAGCGCGACTCTCCGGGCTTGGAAGAAAACACTAAAATGGCACCGAATTGGCTCATTAGTTATTTAATCCTGTGTGGTCCTTTGGGGCTGCTGGGGGACCTGGACTGCTCACCGAAATTCACCTATCACAGGTGCAAAGGAATGTAATGGATACCATGATGCTAAAAGTGCGAGTGCATCTGCGGTATTCAGTCTGCCCTATTTTAATAACACTGTCACTGATTTTTAAGGAATTTGAGAAAATACAACGTAAGGCTCTGGATAGAGCAAGTAGTATTTCATGGACAAGTTCTGTTAGCATTGCCTTTTGTGTGGCAACCAAGAGAAAGTTTAAATTCCATCTTAGTGTTAATCCAGTATTTTCTGATTTCTTTTAATGATGTTTTTTAAAATCTTCATTACACAAGTCTTTAAAACAGTGACTCTCTCCTAACAGTGACTCTCTCCTAACAGTGACTCTTCTAACTTTTTATAACATCAGTCAGCATTTTCACCCTGAGGATCTCACCCTGCCAATTTATTTGAAGCTTGCACTTCCTAGTTTATGTGATATGAGTTTTAACTACAGAAGTTTGGAAGGTACTATGTTTATTGCTTAACAAAAATTTTTCTTTGCAAGATTACAAAAAACCCCAAACCCCCCACATTTTCATACATTTGATTTCTGTATCCATGGTCGCTGTTGTTCACTTTTCCATCTCTTTGCCCCCGTTCGGATTCTGTTCCAGTACTGCAGATACAAACTGGAGTGCAGGGACCCGGTTCAGCCAGCATATTCATGAGTGTGTGTTATTATCTATATGTAAAATTCCCTTAATTTACAAGCATAATTGTCTTGAGTGGAATGTCTCTTAAACAATTAACTCCCTGCGTCCCAAACTGGCTAAAGGTTTGATTTCTTTTCTGTAGTTCTTGGAACTGGGGTGATGGTCTGCGGGCACTGCCAAGAGTGACAGAAGGTCAGACAAAGGTGCTATGAGGCAGAGAAAGATTAGCACTGAAGGAAATTAAACTGGTTCTGTGAGCATGAGGGTGACAGGATCATCCTTTAATGTCTTCTATTTCAATACAATTAACAGGTCAACAATCAATTAACAGGAGAAACCTTCCTTTTTATATGGCCATTTTCCTCTCAGTGATGACCTGAAATGTTTGCCATGCACATGAAAAGCCTCACTTCAGCTAGATAGATAATTTTAGTTGGAATCTGAAAAGTCAGTGAGAAATCAAGGTGCATTTAAGGCATCCATGCATTTTGCATGGATGTTTCTGAAGAGGTAAACTAATTGTAAGTCTCTGGTCACAGCCTTGCATTTAGAACAGTGGGTGGCGGAGAGCACAGACTGCAGAAATACTTGGTCCAGTGCATTGCACTACATCCTAGTGCAAGTCTGTGTTAAATTCCATTTTCAATGCAGCTGGATCTTGAGGGGCTGCCATTCTCTGCACGGTTTCAATTCTCTCCTGTTCTCTTCCCCTCAGACTTGAATATTTTAGACCTTTAACAAAGTGATTCTTCCTTCAGGGTGTATCACGTTTGGAGTACCCCAGTTGCTTAATTCTGAACTTTGTCTGAAGTCTACCACCTTTCTCAGGGCTAAGGCTGTCAATACACAGAAAATAAAAGCATGTACACTTGCTTCGTTTTCAGAAAGCTTCTCAACAAGATAGGCAAAATGCTCCTAAGGATGACCCTATGGAGTCTGCAGAATCCCTCAGACCCTGTCAGACTCCCCCGGGGGAGCCAGCATGCTTTAACTCTCTTGCAATTGAAGAGGCTGTAAGAAGTGAATACATAAGAAAGAAAGGTAATGAAAACTGACAAGTTGAAGAGAAATGGGGAGTTTAATCTCAAGGTTGTGCTTGAGGGGGCTTCCATCATGATGCTCCTATGAGCAGCTAAAAGAAAAAAAATTAAGAAACTGCAGAGTATGATGAACTTAGATAATTTTTTTCTTTCACTGGGTGGTATTTATTAATCTATTTTCTGCCACTTTACAGCACCTCTTTGCCTCTCAAAAGAGAAAATGAAGTATACAAAACCTGGCAGTCATGATGAACGTGTGAAATGTTCACAGATTATTTATAATCATGCAAGTTATGTAGTTGCTGGAGATTCTCTCCCTTCTGCTCCTGCTTGGTGATGAAGAATGGTATTTTAATAGGCAGATGGTAAAGACAATTACAGTTTGGGGCTCAGCTGGGAGTTACATCAGTTTATTGCAAATTATTAGTTGATAAATGCTTTTGTTTACAAGCAAAGTCTTAAGCAGCTTTGTAATCAGTTTATCAGCTGCAGCCTGAATTTTGACAGCTTGCCTTTGGGTATACAGTCACTTCTTTCCTGGCCATTTAGAAATCATGCTGACCAGGCAGGCAGAATGGCAGCTCCCATGCACCTGTGTACGATGCTCAGTAAACTGGCATTTCTTATTAAGCCTGGTTTGGCAGAAATTATCAAGTACAGAATCCCCTTTAATTGCTAATACATGTTACTGTGTGCATCAAGAGTCTTAACTATTTCCTTAGTTATAATCTCTTTTTAAAATGTATTTCAGTTGTGACCAGAAGTAGAGCAATCTTGCTGTTACCATTACAGGATTTGCTTTCTGCTGTTTACAGTCTCTCTTGTTAGATGGACTAAATGATAGACCGCCCGTGGTTTGCAATGCTTGTGTACTTTGGGCATTGTATATAGCTTGGAAGTTGGAAATGCTCTTGGTTATCCTGAGTATTGAGTCCTCTTCACTGTCAAAAGACAGGAATAGAATACCCAGGTTTCAGCACCTCTGGAGGAAACCTGAGGATTTGGTGTGTGGTTTGTGTGTCTGTGTGCTGGTTGCTTTTTTTTAACAAGATTGGTTTTTTCATACAAGGGACTGGGTTGGATGTTTCCTGTAGCTTCTATGGCATTCACATCTGAAAACATACTAAACGTGCAAACCTTCTTTCGCTTAGTTGTTTGTTTAGTGAGAGAGACACTGATTTGCTACAGTCTTGTTTCTCCTGCAGCCAGTGTAAAGTGTTCTAATGGCTTAAGTGGCAGCAAGGTTTTTATTTAATCACAAACTGCTGCTTTGCTTCCATGGTTGTTACACCTGAGGTAAACTAGTTCCTGAACTTCAACCTGTGAGCTGAATGTTAAGGTGAAGAAAGGTCCAGGATACCTAGAAACGATAGCAACCGTTGTCCCAAAGTTGCTATGCACACAACTAAATGCTTTATAGAAGGTGGCTTTTGTTTCATGCACAGCCTTCAGCTTCTTCTGGACCATGGCCCCTGCATTAAATAAGCAACCAGGTCCCACAGCAAATATTTATTTTTCACTTGTTTTGCCTTGTCTAAAACTTCCTCATTTGTCCTTCTATTTAATGTGTTTATTTCCTTTACAAATATGACCTATCAATCCAGATCCATCTATATAATCCTCCTCCCCCTCAGGTACCTTTACCATTCACTTTGCATTTGCCCAGGGGCAAGAAATGAGCCCTACAACAGCAGGTGCAAACCAGCAGAAAACCCATTGATAAGACCTGGCGTGCTCGGCTTTCTCTGCAAGAAATAGGTGCCATTAAAGCATACCTATTGTCTCATTTAATCACCTCCTTTTTTCATGCACTCCAGTCTCACAAAAATAACTCTGAAAAGACAATCCACGGGCATGATTGCATTTGTAAGGCTACAAAAAGGTCACCTTACAGCTGTGCTGTTAGGGAAGTAGGGACTGCAGGAATATGTGTATCCAAAGCCCTGCTTCAGAGTAGTTGGTTTCATCGTTCCATTTTCTCTCTCTCTGAAACCTGGTGTGTCCACAAAAGCTGTGGGAAGCAGTGAGGGTCACCTGGGAATGCCTCCGGGAAAGCTCATTGGAGAGTGCCCATTCAGTGATCCTGTGAAAGGGGAGATGCGTTTGCTGCGACAATAAGGCCTAGCTGCTTTGCAGTGGCGGTGGGAGTGTCATGCGGGTAGTGTCAGCAAGGGTTTATCAGGTTTTTTCAAGCTATTTGTCATTTCCTTTCTGAAGGATTAGTAAATTATGAAATCACACTCAAGTGTGATTTCAAAAGTTAAAAAAGTTGTAGAGGAATTTGGAAATAATTGTTTTTCAAATGGCTAAACTTGTGAAAGAAGTCTGCAACTTCCTTGTTTGCGTTTATGCTGAGTTAAGTAACTGGAGCAGGTTTAGCATTTGTGGCAGGCTTGAATTTCAACCTCTGAGCAGCAGACTTAACTTCTTGTTATGTGGGAGGATATTGCCATTTTCAGCTGCATTCCATAAGTATTGCCATTTGTGCCAAACATTTAATAGTTTTAGGCTGTAGGCTGTCGTCCACCAGGAACTGCTATCACCTAAGACTTTTTTAGAGCCATCTAATAGAAAGATATGTATTCACCCTGATTAGCCCAGGATTTGAACGAGGGTCCCAGAAGAGATATATAAGCCTCTTAAATGCATAGAACTTCTAAGGATATGGGTTTAACTGTCTCCCCCTGTGGTAAATAAGCTGTGACAGCTCTATCAGGGGGAAATGGCAAATAAAATTACCACATTATTTTCCTGTGAATATTTTCGGAGCGCTAATCTATTTTGCGTCTTTACCTAATAGAACTGTTGAGTGTTACACGCCGACGTCTAATTGGAGCAAACGCGTAGAAATTCTCAAACTAACAAAAAATACCAGGCAGGCAGTGGGGGGTAGGGGGAATAAGAGGTCACATCTAAGTGTTTGTTGTATTCCTTGCTCTTCAGAAACAGTGTGCTTCGTTTGGGGTGCAGTTTTATCGGGCTTTTGGCAATATTAATTTGAGAGCTGTCGCAGTGCATATCAGGATGTTAGCAGTGGTTGTACTGCAGCAAGGGAAAGACCTACCCCTTACAGTGACACAGAGATGCCAGCTTTGGGAGTTTACTCCCCTAGGACTGGCAAGTTCCTTTACTATTTTTTTCCTTATCAGCAGCATAATGCCTGCCACTTCTAACTATAAAATCATCTATTCAGATAACACCCTGTCAGCTGTCAGCACATGACTAAGCTGAAGTCATGCCCAAAGCTTAGGTTGACTCAGGTGCAGGAGTAAGAGCTATACTCCGAAGGAGTATTTTTCTTCCCTGCTTCTGGTCAGACATTTTATATCTCAAAATGCAGGGATTTTAAGGCTGTGTCCTTCAGTTTCACTAGTGCCTGTAAGCTGAGTATTCTTCTGTTGTTTTGTTCTGAAAACTAGCATTGCAGTCCCTTTATTTTGCAGTTTGTTCACTGAATTAAAAATGAAACGGGCTTATATTTTAAGCTGAACAGACAGGTAGTAGGAAAAAGTGGCAACAGCCCTGGGTTTTCCACCGTATTGGTCTGATTTTATAGCATACAAAAGATGTTACTTTTCTTTTTGTGGGTTTTTTTATCCTTTGCAGCAAGTACACTGCATGCTGATAATACTTAGTTAAAATCAAAGGTTTAAATATCTTTTGGCAAACTCCTTTGACCTGTAAACAAGAAAAAAATTACAGAAGATGCTCGGAAATCAGGTCAGGAATTTTAATGTAACGCTTGCTTTTTATTGAATTTTTGGATGAGAGAGTTTGAGAAGTCAGGATTTGCAGGGCTGATTTTTGAGACACTTCACAGGGAGATGATTGGAACCCTGGCATGCAAATACACGGACAGCCAAAATGCTGTGCAAAGTATATATTTTGTGTACGCATCTGAAAGAGGCAAGGAATTGTTGAGCAACTGGAAAGACCGTTCACAAAATGCTTTTGATTTATTGCTGTATACACCACAGATCCCTATCACTTATTCTTACATTATTTTATTCAAAAACTTGTATGAACCATGAGTTGGCATGTTGTGGAATACTGAAAAGGCATTAATCAACCTAAATAAACAAGTACATATATCTGTCTCTCAACTATGAAGTAGTTAATAAATTTTTAGCAATGTTGTTATATGAAAAAAGGTCTAAAAGAGTAGTGCTTAATTATCTGGACTCCTCTGTGCTGGGCTCTCTTTTGATTGTATTAATGAAGCAGCTGGCCCATTGTTTCTCTTTAATTCCTCTATTGTTTTAAGAATATGTCACAGCTCTTTATTCTTTTATCAGGTGCTGTGCAGGAGGATCCACACAATACCTCATATTCCTACTGTATTTGCCAATGCACAAAGGAACCTCCAAAGCATTTTTCAAAGAAGGGGCACACATAATTTATAAGTTCTGTTCCTTGTACCACTCTACTGTCAAAAATTTCAACAGTATTGGATTTGAATTAATTTTTTTTTTTTTATTAAACAATGTGTCTACCTATAGATATATGTACTTTGTTCGTGTCAAAAATTAGAGATCTGCCCAGGAACTCCTGCCACGCTGAAATAGCATTCATTAAGCTGAGTCGTCACAACCCCGGGAGGGAGAAGCAGGAGGAACCCATATATGAAGATCCCATCCTATTGTGATGTGCAAAGTCTCCTTAAATGCTTAACCTGTGCAACAAAGGAGGGAAGATAATAAATTAACTGCAACCTCCATTGCCATTATTAAAAAGCATCGTTTTTACAAACTGGAATGTTTCATTAGGAGAGGAAGGTTTAATTCAGTTGACAGTGCCTGGAAGATGCTATGAGTAACAGTCTGTTGTTTAAATAAATTCTGATAGTCTTCTGACCCTTCTTGCAAAAAGATGCATGTACAGGAAATGGGCTATTATGTTGTTGCAGCAACACAATCAAATCCAGTAAGCACAAATTTTACTACATGGAAGTAATATTAGTGAATTAACTGTCGCTGAAAATTGGCTTTAATAGAAATTGCCATTGATTTCCTAAATTTATATGAAAGGTAATTGCCATTTCTGGGTCAAAAAAATTAGTCTCAATGCTTCAGCAATGAAAACTGACTGATAGTGAAGGCAGGAAAGCTGGGGTTGCCTTGGAATATATGTTTATGTTGTTACTTTTCTCCATCTGTGGAGAAATAGCCACACTTCCTTCCACGAAACAGCTGTGCTCTGTGGCAATGTTGGGTTTAGCTGCCTACTTTCTCTACTCACTTTTCCTAAAAGCAGAAGTATCAATTAAAAGGTTTTATGGTTCCATCTGTTTTGAAGCTCTTTTCTCCTAGTGGAGTTCCTAGAGAAGCCTGTCTTACAGACCACAAATGACCACTCCTTAAGGTCTGCAAAACAAAAAAATAAGTGGAGACAAAAGGAGCCCACTGCCAGAAGGCTCAGGGTGCTGGGGTCTGTGTTTTCCCTGGAAGTGTTGTAGGGTTCTGGGAATGAGGAATGAGTGAAAGACCATGGCATTAGTAAAATCTTCAGAGCAAATTACTGATTCCAAATGGAATAATAAAGGCTGCTTGGTTTAAAAGAAATTCCAAATGCAGAAGAAAGCATCCAGGAGCTGTTTAAAAGCAAGGAAAGCAAATTTCTCTTGTTTTACATGTCTGTCCCACACAAAATAAAGTTTTGTACTAGCATGCAGTCCATCACCACAGTACTCTTCTGAATCCAGAAGATAGACTGTTACCGCACCTAAATGTGAATTAATTTGTTCAATTGATTCTATATATTTTTATACTGTGGGGTTCCATGTCTAGATGAGCCCAGATGTTTGTGGCTTACAGCATCCCATTGCTTGCATTTTATTATTTCTACAAAGCAAATGTGTGTCAATCACAGAGATAAATTAGAAAGAATTGTGCAAATGTGACACATAGCTAAGATTTTTTTCCAGCATGCTATGTAATTATTAACCTGATTTTTGCCATTGAAAGAAGCCATGAATTACAGATAGCAGAGCTGAAGTTAAACACTTTCATATTAGATACATTTTGCTTGTAGAGTGTTCTATAGGTATGGCCATACACTATAATTGAAGCTTTGTCAGCTCTGTAGCCTAGCAACAGATAATACTGTTAGGTTGCTGAATTGCTCCTGGTTGACAAGTAGGGAGTATTTTTGTGTTTATCATGTTTGCTAATGATGGGATCCTTTCCAAAAGGCTTGTCTTAATCTTAATTAGAGTTTATCAGCAGAGGTCTGCATGACATTGTGCAGACACTGATTTCATAAATAATAAAAAGTGCAAGTGAAAAATTTGGCAGGAGAAGAAGATATTTAAGACCACTGATTCTTGTAAGAGCTGCATGAATTTCCAAAATGTAATCAAGTTTGAACTGTGACTCCATTCTTTATTATCAAAACTTGCAGTACACTCCACTGCAGTTTTGACAGCAATTATGAGTATGATTTATAAGCTTCCTGTTAGGAACCAGATCTGTTTGCACAAGAATCTTGATCATAAACATTACAAAGAACAGTAAGTCCACAGTTTTTCAGGGACATCAGGGCCTTACTTTTTCCTTTGAATAGAAAGTTGGTTTGCAGGGTGTTGTTTCTTTTTAAGGGACGTCGTGGGTTTGTTTTTTCTTCCAAGCAACAAAAATGTTCGTAGTGAAAGATGCAGACAAAGAAGGGAATCCTGAAATAACCTTTCCATTTGGTGGAAACTGAAGGTATCAGCTGCTCAGTGCCTGATGTCGTTTGATAGACAACTCGTGCCAGTGCAATTGGAATGTGATTTTCTTCCTCTGGCTTGCACAACACGATATTCTTTAACTTTCCCAACTCTCTGTGATTAAAGAAGCAGTTCCAGTTATTTGCAATGTCAGCTACAAAACAGAGTTCAAGTAACTACAGGCATTTTTCCCCCTCGTCTTCTGCTTGGCGTGTATTATATACCACATACATTTCTTTGGTTTAACCATAGATATAAAACAATATATTGCAGGCTCTAGAGATTTGCTTTCATCTTGACAGAGTCAGAACTAGACTTGTAGAGAGAACAGCATTCCAATATCACAAAGCTTCCTGATACTTCAAAAACTTCCCTTCAGCAATGAAACAAGAGAAAGACTTTTCTTACCCACCTTGGGAAACCAGTAAGACTCTTTCCAGTATACTCATTGCAGGAGAGAAGAGAGCCAAAATCACCACTCTACCATTGTCTTGCCTTCTAACCATATAGTATAACCATGATTTTGTTTCTGAAGGCATGGTCACTCATCCCTATTAAAGCTTATCTGGAAGTTCTTTTCTCTTCTTTTGATGACTACATCTGTCTTAAGACTGAGAAACTTGGCCTGGTAAAGCTTTGATAGAACCATCTCACCCCCTTAAGCTTTCCCTGACAAAAAGAACAGTTGGTTAAAAAATTCTTAGCTAGCTTAATCAGACGTTTGTTTCATACAAACAATAGGCTTTGGTGTTTCCTGAGGAAATGTTCACATCTTTGCAAAGGTTTCGAGCAAACATCTTCTGGGCTTCTCCTCCATTACCACTGGTACTTGGCAAAAGCCTGTCATGAGCACTGCCTTTAGCTTTATGAGATGTGCCCCAGAGGAATCACTGTGTATGTGTCAGTCTTAGCATGTAGAAATGTTTGTGGAAGCAACTTTTGTCCTTTTTGTAACCGCCACCTGTAAGGAAGCTCTGCTCCCAGACAAGGGTGTTGAGGCAGGTTGATAATTCATATAATAGTCATGATTGGAAGTTCCTGTTAAATTTGAAAACCTCTGCCAGGTTCTCTGCACCCCATTCTCCTGACTATGCAGCAGAAGGCTCAAGAAGAATTTTCCTCTATTTCCCTCTGTGTAAGAAAGGCAGCACATTTGCATTCACTGCATTAAGGGGAGTAAAGTTGTTTGCATCTTTCAGAACAGCACCTATTGCCTTACCCTGTGCAAACAAGCATAGAAGGGGACAAGAGGGAGCTGTATTGTGTCCTGTCCTCGTGGGTGACTGTTGCTGCAGAGGTCATATACTGCATTTCCAGTAGCTGGAACAATGCATCATTTAGGAGTTGATCTGGAGATGTAGCTTACTGAAGAAAATGTGGACATACATGTCATAATCACTTAAATGCCTCTCTATAGAGTGGGCTGAAATAAACCAAAATGTAATTCTTGGGTCTGAATTCTGCTGGCCTAAAGGTTTGTATTCAAATGCAGGAGCAGATTAAACTTCTGTAGCTCTGTTAATAAGCCAAGCTAGAGATTGGTGTGCTTCCAAAGCTGTCACACATCCCACTCAGCTGTGCCTGCCATAGGTGTGACAGCCTTCAGGAGCTGGGTGGACCGGGCAGCCGAGGTCACTGCTCACTTCAGCTGTCCAAGTTTAATCTGCTGCTGGACATGAGTCAACACCCTGAGGAGCTCTAACACCAGGAGTCTGAGTCAGCCCTTTAGCTGATCCAGACTGATTGCAGCTGGAGACCCAGTAATCAACTACACTTTCTTTCTTTTTTTTTGGTTTGTGTTCCCCAGGGCACAACATGTCAGGATGTTTGCTGGGATAGAGAAAGTCTCCCTTGGTTTCTCTGCAGTGACTCATTTTAATAAGAAATCCAGAGAAGAATACCGTTGAGGAAGAGCTTTTATTCTGTATTAAAATAACTTCAGTATGTTGGTTGATTATTATACCTCTGTAGACAAATAAAGAGAAGTGCTTGTTACTAATGGCAGTCCCCTTCCTCCCAGAAAATGAACGGTGTGGTGTTTGCAGTCAGAGTACTCAGTTTCGGATGTTCAGATTGCAGCATGTGTATCACATACTTTTATCTACAAGACCAATCAAGTACACTTCAGGAATTTAACCTAGTTCTCTCTTTTATGCCAATTTAGCTCTGACAGCTTCTGTTTATTTACTCCTGACTTACACCAGGCAATAAGTCAGACTGTGCTCTTCAAAAGTTTGAATTCCTGCTTGGGCATTGGGATTCTGCATTTGCAGTAATTTATGCCACTATCTTCACATTCTGTCTCCCTGTTCGTTAGAGGAAATCACTCAGATTTGTGCCATTTAATGCTTGTAGCCTGGTAAACCTCAGTATGCTTTGGTACCATCACAGTAAATTGTGAACTCTGGAGACCCCTCCAGCCACTGTATTACTGAAGGGTGAAGCAAAGACTGTTCTGCTTTGAAACTTTTACACCACTTTGAGGTCTGGAAGCTGAGTTTTATTTTTCTACCGAAACACATTGTCAGTGATGCTGTTTTGTTTGCTCATCTTTGAAAGCTAATACACCGGTTTAATTAATTGTCCAAGATTTCTCTAAAACAATGTCCTAATTCTTCCATTTAGCTGTGGCATATCATACACTGTTGTTATCTGCTCTACCAGATTTTTGCAACAAGTTGTTTTAAAACTATAATCTCTTTGAGGGGGGTGGTGGTGGAAATGAAGTGCAGTTGAAAAGGCAGTTATGCTGAAAGATAAACACAGCAATATTACTTATCAAGAGGAGTACAGTTTTTGCTTGGCTAATGAATACAACGTATAGCTTTTTCTATATATACAAAACCTGAGGGGGAAAAAAAGCTTTAGAACATATAAAGTATGCAACATTATTTCAGGCATAACTGTATTGGATATGTATCTAGGCCTGAGAGTGTAGATAACACAATATAAGTGCTTTGCCTGTCTAAACATGTTAAATAAATGAGCATTCACTATCGCATTCAAATACATTAGTAGATGTACTCGCATAGTTAATTTTCTTTTTAATGCACTGCACGTGACATTTGCAGCACAGAGCTATAGTGTATCTTCCTGTTTGATGAAAGTTCTTCCACCTCCCCCCACCCCCCTGCCTTTTAAACAAACCTTTATTTGAATAAGCCTTTATGAAACAGATCTTTGGCATATCTTCTTTTCAGGAAGTTCAGTCAGTGTAAGCAGAGATAAAGCAGTCATGTTACGAAGAATATTACATAAGGGAAGATTTCTCAGAGAAAGAGAGTGGCAACATGAGGGAGGGGAAGAATGCCCTTAAGAGGAAATCTGATTTCTTTCTTGCAGCTGTTTGCTTTGTTGTGCTGCAACTTGCTATTCAGAGTAACACAAACTCGGTGTTACAAAAAAAAAAACAACCAGGAATTCTGGTGAAAAATAATGATGGGGAAAGTACCACGTGAAGTATTTTTCACCTCTATCTTGATTTTCATGATGCTGGCCTTTTGGAAGACAAAAGGAAAAATTAAAGTTTATATTCAGGCTGCAAACAGTTAGGAAAGGTATCCCCCAAGTGTTTCAGCTTCTACGCTGAAAGCTCCTATATTAATAGCAGTGTGAAGATATGGGATTGATGTTTTAAGTTGTGTTATCTGATACTGTCAATTAAATATTTCTACTTTTATGTTTCCTGTAGGAGGGCAGCTTTGGTGTACCACAACCAAGGCCATCTCAGAGGGTGAGGAGCTGATTGCCTTTGTGGTGGATTTTGACTCGAGGCTGCAAGCTGCTAGTCAGATGACTCTCACAGAAGGGATGTACCCTGCACGGCTGCTGGACTCAATACAGTTGCTCCCTCAACAAGCCGCAATGGCATCTATTTTGCCGACAGCTATTGTGAACAGTAAGTGATGAATGCTATTCTCTGGCATGTTGTAAAAACAGCAGTACTTTAAGGCATGTAATGAAGAGCTAATACGGTTGATAGTGAATTCGAGACCACAGAAACCACACGAGTCAAAACCTACATCTCAAGGCTTGCTTTTGATCCCACATCGTCTCAGATGATCTCGCAGACATTAAAGGAGGAGGAAGAGCGTTTTGACAGCTGAGCTGTGCAAGAGCTGCACTCAGAGTATCCGACCTGCCCTCGTGTGGAGGTTCTGTGATCTGCTCTCAGAAGCTGTAGGATCAGAAACTGTTATAAGAGTTAAGATAGGCTTGATAGCTCGCAGAGTCCAGCCTCTGCTGCTCTAGGAAGCTCGTTGCTTAACAACTGCAGCTTCTGGTAATAATTCATGATAGATACTCAGTAGAAAGAAAGAACATATCTCTTCAGTGGTTGTTTCAAAATTCAGCAGAGCTCATGCCTTATAGCAGCCCTGATTTATTGTTGTATCTCCACTCAATGGGGCTGCCCAAGAATGTTTTTGCATCCTCTGGACATCAGAATACCCTATCATGGACAAAGTACAGCATGTAATTAAGTACTGTCCTTAGAGAGGAGCAACAGGAGTACATGGTAAGTCACTTCTTGAACTGGGACAAGTTAGCTTGAATTAAATTTAATTTCTCTTAAGTTTTTCCTATTACTGATTTTTATTTTTATACAGAACTAATTCCTTATCCTCCTGTCTGAGTGCTTTTCAAATATGTTAGCTGTTGCCCTGGTCATCACCCATAACCACTTGGCCTTGCATGTCCTTAGCTCTCAGCACTTTATAAGCCTGTCCATTTAGACCCCATGTTGGAGCACTTTCCTATGCTTCCTGTGAAGTTTAATACTTAGAAAGTAACTATTGTCATTAGATATAGTGAACTGGTGAACACAGTATTTCAAGTGTGAATGCACATGCAAGCACATCTTGAGCAGTCACACCATCTTCAAGCTTTTTCAGACAGGAGTAGTTAAAAGAGCTGTTGTGATGTTCACCAAGACGTGGTTTGATGCTGACTGAAGTTGCTTGTTCTCTGATCCTGATCCTGGCACAATCTGGCTGCACTCATAGTTTTAGCCTCTCTTAGTCTCAAAAAGAGGTGAGAATTGAGCAAAGCAGTTGCAGGGAGTGATCCTAGACCTATGCCAACTCCCCAGCTTTATGCAGGAATGGGGAGGTGTCTATTGACTTAAGCCTAAGGTATGCAAGGGGTCACTTTAGTGATAACAATATAAACAAGAGGCTCCAATGCTGTAATCTGGACCCTGTCGCTGATTTACCAACACAGATGTACCTTAAAGGGCTGGGAATTCCTCCCTGTTGATGGAGACTGGATCACAGGCTCCGCTGTCAGAAAGGTTAGACAGGTCTTTTTTCCTTCTGAGGCAAGACAGCATGGACTGTGCGGGTATCCTTCCTGATGAGATATTAACAACCAAGTACCTTTCTAAAGTATGTAGCCTTCAGCACATGATCAAAATACCTACTCCCTCTACTGCTGGGAAGCACTTTGTGCAACTTCTGCATTGTCTTCCCCTCAGAGAGTGCTGGCATTTGGGGACAGAAGACAATGAAAATGTGTGCATAGCAAAAAGTGCAACAGGAGCAATGTACCACGTGCCAGACGACAAAAGTGCGTTAGAAATTGTAACTTTTCCATTGATAACAGCAGGAACACAGGAAATAAACTTGCTGCTTAGGATAATATCACATCCAACACTGTAGAATCTCAAGGAAATGTAAATCTAGTCTGGCCTCTGCAATATGTGAGCGAGGGGATTTTGCTGCAATAACTACATGAGCATTCTGAAAATGCAGGTTCTTCAGGGTGATCTGCAATTAGCATTCAAAAATTTCAGGGTCCAGCGCTGGAAAGACTTCTGTGCATAGGGGAAAAGAGAGATCACAACTGAAAGATATCAGCTATTGAGCAGTGATGTACTGGCAATGCAGCTTAGTTCTTGAAGCAATACTGCACATTCACAACAAACCACTCATTTATTTTATTTTTCAAAATAACTCCAGGGCAGAAACTTCTGGGTTTTCAGTAACTGTTTTTAACTTCTCCTTTTGACTGTTTTCCATGTTCAGTCTCCCACCTGCCAGTGACATTTTAATAAGCCCATGGCTCTCTTTTCAGTTTGGGTTGGTTTTTGGGGTTTTTTAATAAGCATGTGTTTAATGGGGAATTGAGGAGAGTTAGTCCAGCTGTGATAATTGGTTGGTACTGAGTGCACTGTGGCTAACCTGCACCTGGTTATATTTGCTTGTAGAGGACATATTCCCTTGCAAATCCTGTGGCATTTGGTACCGAAGCGAGCGGAACCTGCAGGCCCATCTCATGTACTACTGCAGTGGGAGGCAAAGAGAGGGGCCCCAGCTGTCAGAGGAGAATGAAGATAGTGCTCAGCATATATCCAGCATCTGCCCCTTTCCACAGTGTACCAAAAGTTTTTCTAATGCAAGAGCTTTGGAAATGCACCTGAATTCTCACAGTGGTAAGTACCATGTGTTTTCCTCTGCCATCTGCCGGATTCAGCTATTGGAATTATTCACTGCAGGCACTCAGTGGATCAATGTCCCTCCAAATATATTCAAAGGTTAGGTGTAGATGCTACCCAAGTGTCAACAGCTTCAGACCTCTGCTCTATACCAAGCACCTCTCCCCGGTGTCATTTTCTTTATCTGCTAATCCTTGTTTGAATGCTGTCTCTTAATGTGTGCATACAGGCAGCATTTCCTTACTGGTGAGGGCATGCTCAGGAATCAGGCACAGCTAGACCACTCCTGCCTGGTGTCTGAAAGATTCAGTTACCTCGAATGGCTCTGCTAGACCACAGTCTCTACCAGCCCTGTTTTAATGCTCAGCAGAGAAGTGCACACCACCAGAGAGCACGTTACCTCCTTATAAATAATAGTGCATATTGTTTTATGCATACTTACCATAACACTACATATATGGAAAGTAGGGTTACAAAATTCCTGAGATTAAAAATCTTGAACTCAGCAGGAGTCTTATGTCCCTCCCTGAGGGTCCTTGGAGTGTGCTTTTGAATTTGTTTTGAATTAGGGCTGGAAACATAAGAGTTTGCAGAACATCCTGCTGCATTGGCGTTCTCAGTAGCAGAGAAAGCAAGACAGACTGCAGTGTCAGTTTATGGTGTGTTGCCTGCCTGGTGTGCAGAGCTGTATCTGAGGGCCCTGTTAAAAAGGGCAAAGTCTGAAGGCCACTAATGTGTGCTTTATTCACAGAATAAAGTCTTATTCAGCTGCAGTATGAAAACTGGAGGAGTGGGAGTCTACTGTGTGGACTTGGTGAAATGAAAAATTCTCATCTGATAGTTGGGCAGCCATTGCAAATCCTGAAGGCATCACACTGCCTTGGAGGAATTTGGTACCTGCCAGAACAGGAGTAGAAGAGTGATGAGTGAGAAACTTCCTTATGTAGACAACACATACAACACTTAGCCATGCATTTAGAGGTCAGATCTTTTTGTGCTTCCAGATCTTCACTTTGAGTATTAGGCTGTTGCCTATTCCTCTCTCTTGCCTAGAAATACTTCACTGTTCATTGAGGCAACAAACCAGTAGGAGCAGCAGGTGAATGCATCACAACGTGTGTAACAGCCTAGTGATGCAACCCAGATACTTCTGGAAAATAACAAATTCTCTTCTCCCCAGGGAGAGAGAAATTCCAGAATCTCAGCCGTTGTGCAAAAGAGTTGCTTCAGCTCTTCACATTTGGCTTAGGTGTTGAGAGGGTTTTCAGCCATGAGCTGTTAGGGGCCACATCTTTTTGCAGTCTAGAGATAAGCATGCTTTTCCTTGAAAAACATATGTCTGAGATCTTACTGGACTTCCAGTAAGAATATTTAGGTATTTCTGAAGTCAGAGACTAAAAGTCAGGCCTTTCCCCTTCTTTTTAGTTCAATCATTCTTGAGCTCCTTCAGATCCTGTCAATTTTTCAGTACAGATTAGCACAAGTTGTAAGAGCTCCTGCAGTAGGAACGAAACGTTCTCTTTCCAAATGCCCTGTAAGCTGGGGCTACGTTTGCCTCAGCTTCTGTTACTGTTCCTGCTGGGGGCTGTAGCAGACCCACATCACTGGAGCTTGGATGCCAAGACACTCCGCTGTGACTGTGTCACACAAAACACCATCTTGTAGCAGTGGAGGAGCTAAAGCTTCCTATGGCCACCTGTTGAGAAAGCACTGGTTAAAGGGCTGTGTGTCCCCTCTGCTCCCTTCTGCCCTCTGAGGTCACGAACAGGTCAAATTCAAGTATCACTCACCACTGTGGGAGTCACTGATGCTATGGGAGTAGTGAGGACCTTTAAGTACGTTAGAATTACTTTCCACAGACTGACCCCTAATAGTCTCACAGCTTTATGTTGTACAACTACCATGAACCTAGTTCACAGAATCACACAGAATTGTCAGGGTTGGAAGGGATCTCAAAAATCATGCAGTTCCAACCCCCCTGCCATGGGCAGGGACATCTCATACTAGATCAGGCTGGTCGGTTCACCTGACTAAGGCATGGTATATGTGCATGTGTACGTAGACACAACAAATGCCTCTTCCAGTTATGATCCCTGACAATATTTTTTCAGTTTTGATTGTCCAAGAGGTTATCAAAATCTTTGTTGCTACAGTAGAGAAATTTGATTTTACCTCTTTTCAAAGCATTTTCAGTTTCAAAACACTGTGGAAAAGTGTTTTCTGTTTCAGTAGTGATTGTAACATGTCCATAAATGGCTCTGGACAGGGAAAACTGTAGTGATTTAATATGAGGAAAAGGTTTTGTATTACAGCAGTAGTTGCCTACAGCCTTTATATGTGGAAAATAAAATGCTGATGAAGCCTTGTCTTACTCCTCCTCCTCCCTTCACAATGAACACAACTCATCAGGCCTTTCTGATGAGGATAGATCTGTATCCTGCACCCATACTGCTGCCAAATTATGCAGGCAAAGAGCTAAGCGTCAGTAATGCTCAAAACGCTACTTCTGCTCTGGGGCTTTCAGGCACTCAGATTTTGAGGGATTTACCTCAAGCCACATCATAACCTTGAGCCTCTTGACATTGATGGTCTCTCTGCATTCAGAATTTCCAGTGATTGTGTAAGGGTAACACTGTGTCTCCTTTAGTTAAAAATGTAATTTCTGAGACCTTTTCATTTAAATTAAGTCCAGTCTATTTTTATCTGTTCCCTTGTTCTTTCTTTCCCTTCATCTCTGCTGAATGCTTGCAGATACTGAGGCTCTCCAAAGCAGAGCAGAACTCTAGGAATATCCTCTGTTTGAGGAGAGAAATTCTGAAGTGATTCGGGTATTTTCAGGGTGACTAATACCTTCCTATCAGAAGAAAATTCGTTGTTCTCGCTGTGTTTGTACCTTCTGTGCAGCTGATTTGGCAGTGTACTTCACGAAGGGGGAAGGGTCACTTTCTTTTGTATTTTATTTGTCTTTTCTATAGGAGTGAAAATGGAAGAGTTCCTGCCGCCGGGTGCTAGTCTGAAATGCACAGTTTGTACTTACACTGCAGACTCGGTGATTAACTTTCATCAGCACCTGTTCTCCCATCTTACTCAAGCTGCCTTTAGATGCAATCACTGCCATTTTGGCTTCCAAACTCAGAGGGAGCTACTGCAGCACCAAGAGTTACATGTCTCTGGCAACAAAATTCAGAGAGAAAGTGACATTGAACAGTCTCCAAGTGGAAATGAAGAAGGTTTACAGCCGGCGACAGACCTGTTGAGCAGAAATGATGTTTCCCAGAGCCAAAAGACCATGCAGACTAAAGATGCAAGTTCTGATACAGAGCTTGATAAATGTGAAAAAAAGGCTCCACTTTTCCTTCCAAACCAGAGGCCAGAAACCCAACCTGCAACAAATAAGCAGAACTTTTCCTACACCAAAATAAAGTCTGAACCATCCAGTCCAAGACTTGCTTCATCACCAGTTCAGCCTAACATTGGTCCTTCTTTCCCAATGGGACCTTTTCTTTCCCAGTTTGCTTTTCCCCAGGACATCACTGTGGTTCCTCAGGCATCAGAGATACTAGCCAAAATGTCCGAACTGGTCCATCGAAGACTGAGGCATGGAAGTAGCAATTATCCTCCTGTAATTTACAGTCCTCTGATGCCAAAAGGGGCTACGTGTTTTGAGTGTAACATAACATTCAATAATTTGGACAACTACTTGGTACACAAAAAGCATTACTGCAGCAGCCGATGGCAGCAGATGGCAAAGTCTCCAGATTTCTCCAGCGTTCCAGAAAAAATGCCAGAAGCTGTAAGTCCCAGTAATGGCCAGAGCTCGATCAGCATCTTGAATGCAGCTCCTCACACATCAGAGCCAGAGAACCAGCTTCTGCAGACATCTTGCATAAACTCTTCCAACGTTTTAGATCTGATCGGGCCAAACAGTAAAGGTCACGAGAAAGACTTCACAGCGCAGTCTAAGAAGCTGCCGACGGCCAGCAACGGTGATGAGAAGATAAATGGAAAACCTGATGTGAAGAGCCCCGCTGCATCTTTAGTGGAAGGGGAGAGTGACCCCAACAAGACCACGTGTGAAGCCTGTAACATTACCTTCAGCAGACACGAGACGTACATGGTTCACAAGCAGTACTACTGCGCCACGCGCCACGACCCCCGCTGAAGAGGTCGGCGTCCAACAAAGTGCCTGCCATGCAGAGAACCATGCGCACCCGCAAGCGGAGGAAGATGTACGAGATGTGCCTGCCCGAACAGGAGCAAAGGCCGCCCCTGGTGCAGCAGAGGTTTCTAGAAGTGGCCAGCCTGGGCAATCCTTGTACATCCGCCCAAGAGTCAGCCGAAGGCCTTGGAGAATGTTACCACCCACGTTGTGACATCTTCCCAGGCATAGTCTCGAAGCACCTGGAGACGTCGCTGTCTATTAACAAGTGTGTTCCAGTCTCCAAATGTGACACTCCCCACGCCGCCGTCTCTTGTCTGGAGATGGATGTGCCAATAGACCTCAGTAAAAAATGCCTACCCCCGTCGGAGAGGACATCCACTTCTCCCAAAAGGCTGCTGGACTACCACGAGTGCACGGTATGCAAGATCAGTTTCAACAAGGTAGAGAACTACCTGGCTCACAAGCAGAATTTTTGCCCTGTCACTGCCCACCAGCGTAACGAGCTGGGGCAGCTGGACGGTAAGGTGTTTCAAACCCCAGAGAGCGAGCGAAACAGCCCAGACATCAGCTACGAGAGAAGCATCATCAAATGTGAGAAAAACGGAAACTCCAAACAGTCCTCTCCCAATGGAAACTTATTTTCCACGCACTTAGCAACACTTCAAGGACTGAAAGTCTTCAGTGAAGCAGCCCAGCTGATCGCTACAAAAGAAGAGAACAAACATTTGTTTCTTCCACAATGCCTTTACCCCGGAGCAATAAAGAAAGCTAAAGGAGCAGATCAGCTTTCTCCGTATTATGGAATTAAGCCAAGTGATTACATTTCTGGTTCTCTCGTCATGCACAATACTGATGTAGAGCAAAGCACAAACACGGAAAGTGAATCTCCTAAGGGCCCGGTGCCTGCGAATGGGTGTGCTGGGCAGAAGAAAGAGTCTCTCCCGCTCTTGCCCAAAAACCGGGGCATGGTAATAGTTAATGGGGGACTAAAACAGGAGGAAAGACCTGCGGCAAACCCACAGCAAGAGAACATTTCCCAGAACCCTCCGCATGAAGATGGGCACAAGTCTCCCTCTTGGATCTCTGAGAACCCCTTACCTGCAAATGAAAACGTGTCTCCAGCAATCCCTACAGCAGAGGAACAGTTGTCTAGTATAGCTAAAGGCGTGAATGGTTCTAGCCAGGCCCCGACCAGTGGGAAGTATTGCCGGCTGTGTGACATCCAGTTCAACAACCTTTCAAACTTTATAACCCACAAGAAGTTTTATTGCTCGTCACACGCAGCAGAACATGTCAAATGAAACGATGGGTCACCTGGGTACATGTGTCTAGCGTATTGTTCCACACAGTCTAAAGAAAGCTGTTTGAATTACATCTGGACAATCAGGAGATTTCACTACACTGAGCTGAAGGCTTAAAGGTGTAATTTCATTACAGTCCATTAGTAAAGTGTATTATTGGTGCCATTTTCAACAAAAGCAAACAAAACCCCCAATTAATTTATTTTACCAGCAGTATTCATAGATGTAGTTATGTTATTTTTTATTTAAAAACTTTATATTAAAGTCATTTGTAATGTTATTGTATAGTTATTGTGTAGCACATATGGTTTGCACTGTATAGTAGATTTTAAAGAGAATAGTGGCAAACAATACAGAAAAGCATTTTAGAACTAGCTTCAAAAGCACTTGTGTATCCCGATTATGATTTCCCCCCGTATACGCTGTTGCAGATACACGTGTGTGCTAAAATATAACTTGCAAAGAAGTTTCAACTATGCTGTAAAGTTCGCCTTAAAACTTCAATTTTTTTGAACAATTGGGCTCGGTTTGCAGTTTATATTTTAGCAGATACAAGTCCCTTAGTCATTAGGCTTTGCATTTGTATGTAGCAGTATGTTTCTGTCTCCTTTCTTAACCTGAAACGTACGTTAACTGAAGATGGCAATTTTTTCTTGTATAGTACTTGTATTTTCTTTCGCTGATGCATCTCTGTCTCAATTTTTAAACCTTTGCTGTTAAATGCAATACTTTATAAAGAATGAACAAAATTACTGGAAGCAGTATTGTAAAGTAAATGAGGTCATATCAATCAGTTTTATCTTTTGAAAGGCACAGTCTAAAACAAAACCCTAAACTCAATGCTGCAATTATGAATCTAATTCATATATAAGATATATTTAAATATAAGAGTAGCAATACTGCAACTGGTGATCACAAAGATAATGTTCTACTTCTGATAGAAATAATTTCTCAACAAATGTTGTTACTATGCATGTATATGGATGGAATAAAATTCCAGGTAATTGGAAAAGTTTGGCAGTTATTTCTTTAAATTCCTTTTTGTTTTGTTTTTCAAGGAAGTTTTAGAGCTCACGAGCTGTAAAGAAGCTCTTGGGAACACATTCGCATTGCCCTCTCTTTAATGGAAGCAGTTTTCAAAGGGATAAAGGAGGATGCACAAAGGATGCCTCCACCTCAAGGGAGCCCTCGCTGATAGGTAGCTGGTACAGTTAAGTCTGAGACAACCTAGTGAATGAAAACTTGAAATGTGAAGGTCTGAAACCAGGAAGGCATTTCTCTTTGTTGCAGCTAAGGAAGACACACATCCCTGGCAGTCCCTCCATATGGCGAAATCAGTGGCACGGTCTGCTTCATTCCTTATGTGCTCAGTGCTCTTACATGAAGCACAAGAACATTCATTTAAATAGAGCAGCATTCTTCTCCCCTCATTCAATATATAAATACTAGTCAATAATTAATGCTCTATGAAAATCTCAACTGCTGAGTAATTAATACTCTTCACTTGCAATTGTTCAGTCTCCTGTATTCTGTTTTCATTAAAAGTTAAGATTATGAAAGTGGCTTATTGATGCATATTTCATCCTACAAACCTGAAAGCAAGACTATGACCTCAATAGTCACAGAAACAGTTGCATTTAGATTAGTTCCTATACCAGCCAAAGACAGCACCCAGAACAACATACGCAGAGGGATGGTATTTCAGCTCAGCAGGCAGTTGGAGTCTAGCATAACAGGTGCAATACCACTGGCTCCAGCAACCCTGTCCCTGTGTACTTTGGAAGGAGATTTGTCCTTTCTTTAATTGTTGTGATTTTTCATTGCAGGAACGTGTGATCCAGTAGCAAGAGCAGTAAATGCTTTGGAAAATATTATTAGCAACTCTGAGGAGTTAGCTGGGCTTCACCTAGAGAGCAAGAGTGCCTGAAGCTGCAAATTCTCTCTCTCAACAGAGGTGACAGGTGCAGCCGTTCATTTCAGCAGGGCCAAAACTGGTCCTACGGCAGATACTTCAGGTAATTAAACTTGCGAAGGAGGAAGAGCATCACAGACACAGGGCAAATTAAAGAGACAGATCAGTCATGATTATCAATTACACATTTCTTAGAAAGTATCACACCACTGTATCAAAGGCTCCTCAATATTGGAGACAGATGGTATAGTCTGACCTTTTTTTGGCGGCGAACACTGCTTGGAAGATTATCCATCATACAGAATGGGTTTAAAGAACTGAGTGATTGCATCTAGATTGAAATCAGGTAATTCAGACAGATCTATATGCACAGGTGAAGTCAGCCAGAGAGCCACAGGTAGTGTCATTTACAACTGCTGAGCTCTGGGGTTGTGGTTAGACTGAGAGGAAGTAAAGGAGAGTATCAGAGTTAAAGAGAATCCTTAGCTGCAAAGTGATGCTGAAAGGGAAAGTCCTTATCACAAAACATTTCTGACCTGAAAATACTGAGGCTACTGGATATATTCCAGAGGTAAAGCCAAGCCTTTCATGCTGCACTACCTTCTTCCCACTGGCTAGTCCAATTGGTTTCACACAACAGAACATACCAGGTGGCATTTTCTCTTTATAATCAGGTGGGCCAGTCCCTGTTTTACAAGTTCAAAACAAGCACAACCTGTTCTTCTGGGGGTACAGAGTTACTCAGTGTTACACGCATTTTCCTGACCTCAGTGGAGCACCTTGCAACTCTGACATGTGCTAAACCCCAAGTTAGACCAGCATGCTGAAAGTTAAACTTTACACTAGCTAGGTGGGTAGCAAATAGAATCATAGAGTAGAGATTGCTGACATTTGACTTCTCGTCCATTTGGTAACACAGAGCATTTCATAAAGGTAGCAGCTCAGCAGGCTGGGGTCAGGAGCCATGCTTTCCCAGGACTCCACACACTACTGCCCATTTTTTAACTTTGGATACCCAGATTTCTCGCTCTTGCCTCTTAAACCAGTTTGCAAAATACTGGCCTAATCCCAGCTGGGGACTCCAAGCCCATCTATGTTTAAGTCATAAATATTGTTTACAGGAATAAACTACTTAAACCTGTTTTCTGACTAAGTGATTATTTGTATTCTCTTCAGACTACAAGGTAATAACCGAACAGGTAAACTGCCTGCAGGTAAAAACTTCTTTGGGCTGTAGACTCTTCCCTAGTTCTGCTTTCAGGCTTTTGTAGGCATTTGAATTATTTATCAAATCACCTATACAGAGTCCATCCATAGTGGGCTTTTGCCACCTGGAACCCGGCAGGAAGCAGAGGACCTCGCTTAAATGATTTGGATCCGCTAATCCCTGTCAGCAGGAGTCGGAGAATAAATCTTTAGGGCTATCAAGTGGAGATGAACAGCTCAACAAAAGGCATTAAAATACTTCCTGGTTTTATGAGACAAAAAAGTAGAATTGCTCCACATGAAGCTTTAATATTTAACAGAGCCAGTTGCTGCCTGCTTCCATGTGTACTGCTTGCTTGGTGGGCTTTGTGTTCAACTTGCTTTTTGAGGAAGATTTCCTTATTCACAAAATGCCCCACCCACAGGCAGTGCTCAGAACTGATTTGTCTCTAAAATTAAGACTTTGAAATGCTGTTGTGATTCCCATTTGTATCACCATTTTCACACAACGGTGGTGGTCTTTTGTGTCTCCATCTGCATTTTTTTGCAGGATGGTGTTTTGGGTTTTTTTTGCTGTGGTCATAAATGATGTGGACATGGCTAACGCAGGCAGTAGAAGGCTTTGCTACAAGCTGATGTCTGTCTTAATTGTAGTGATGTTATTGTTCTGGTGACATTTTGTCATTGCTACGAATTAGCATAAAACTACATCATCGATGTTTGCTGTGGATCCACACTGCTAACTTTCCCAGTCTCTCATTTCTAGCAGATGCCATATTCCCAACACAGTCTGAGGGGGCATATAAGGTGGTTGCTCCCCTGTGCAATAAATGTTGCACCACTGAGCAATGCAGAAGGAAAAAAAAAAAAAAAAAAAAAAAACCAAATAAAAAGCCTGGTGTAGACATTTTAAAATTGAAATCAAAGCCAGAATCACCATCAAGGTGAGGTGGAGGAAGGCTGATTGTTTCTCTGGGTGTACGTGAATGGCAAACTAGAATCCACTCTAAAAAGATGGAGCTGAGGTGGAGCTCTGAACAGCCAGAAAACCTGGCTTTTGAAAAATGCTGTGGTGAGTACAGTGGGTGGGAGGGGGATATTCTCATTGAGGAGCAAAGATGATAAGGGCAAAGGGAATCAGCCTGTTGTTCATAGTGTGGGTACACTGGTGGCTGCAGTAGGCAGCAGTTATATGGCATCAGTAGTGCAAAAACACTGTTGAGGCCTGTTGAGGGAGGCTAAAATACTGAAGAGACAAGCTAGTGCAAAGGTTCTGGGTCTCTGTGGTCTCCTTTTCCCCAAGGCTGACAATGAGGACGAGAACCACAAATCTTCCCACCTTCCATGTCACCTTCCTGGCCCAGGCACTGCGCTGCCAGGAACTGACAGGGTGGGCACCACACCGAGCAGGTGGATAGGGTGCTTTTGGGTAGGGTGCTGAATAAGAAAAGCCACAAGTGCAATAACAGAATTAATAAAGGAGGAAACACCTTCAGAAGTAGTTTGCATCTGCGCTTTCCTTGTTCTGAGGTGTTCTTGGTGAAGCTGTGAAGCCAGGTTCATGTGATGGTGATCTGTAAATCTCATCACTTTTCAGGACCGCCAGCGTTGCTGCTGTTTGGAAATCCCATCTACCATCGAAACAGCTGTCTGCTCAATTTTTACATTCACTAATAATGTCCTTGCTTTAAGAAGAGAAACTCTGCATGCCAGAACTTCTGTCCTGTGGTGGTGGCCAGCTGACAGGGAGCAGACTGTAGAAACTACAGTCCTCAGTGTACATGGTGCCAAAAGCAGCCCTGCCACTCCTGGTCCTGTTTGAAACATGAGCCTCAAGGGTGGTGAATGGAGAAACTGAAATGTTGAAATGGTAATTTGCCTCCAAGTGTATGTAGTCCTAAAATGCTGTCCCTGCATGGCTGGTGTATCCAGGCACTTGGGAGGATTCACCTTCAATTAATTTGCTTTCCTTTTTCTGAGGAAGCCTTATTAAACCCTTTGCAACTTGAATCATAGAGGGATATGGAGAAAATACAGTGGGCTGCTCATGTTGGCATTTGGCTTGGGGGAGAACAGACTGCCACTTTGATGGTCTGACATTTTTGATCTCATGCTAATTCTGATGAAACTACCCCCAAGAGGTACATTTATGGAATCTAATAAAAGACCTGTAGGTTCAAAGACTGATCAAGGAAGAAAATTGTTTTAGAGAGAAGACATTTCAGCCTGTGATTGAAGTTTATATATCAGAGTAAGTATGCAAAGGGAAGGGAACATGTTGGTTTACTGCCATGGGTTTTCAAAGCAGAATAGAAAAGGGACCCCTCAAATGGGATCTTTCAACAAGAACAAGTAAGAACAAAAAATAATATAATGTATTTAGATGGATTTAAACTCTTTTCTAGACCAAAGCAAGGAAACTCTGCAGATGTAATTTAGGGAAAATTAACCTAAAACTCCTTCCCCTTCCAATCCCTTGCAACCAAAAGCACAACTCACACCAGGCAGGCTATGCAGCAGGAGCAAGTCACAGGGTGCTGGGATACAGCCACATGTGCAGAGGGTTACCCTGCATACACTTGCCACATCTCCTTTCCTGCATCCTTAGGCTGGCAGGTCTCTTGTCACCCAGCTAGGCAAATAAGGATCCCCACAGTGCCAAGGACCTGCTTGGGCTTGGGCAGCTGCTCTGGCAGCTGTTCATTGGCACTCTGAGCTGAGAGCAGAAACAGGATTGTTTCCTATTCGATCAGCACTGGGTAGAAGAGGCACAAGCTTCTCAAATACATCCACAAGGATATGAATATCTATTGCTGGCCAGCTGACACTGCACAGCTTATTCTCTCAAGCTAATTTGCTCATTTGCTTTATAAGAAACACAAGACTGATCTTCAAGGAATAAGCACCTAAAAGGCCTATTGAGAGATTAAAAAGTGAAAGCAATGTTTATGGGTTTAGGAGGTTTTCAGAATGGTAGAATTTTTCCTTGTTGCTTTTCAAGTTATACCTCAAATATATAGAATATATCAGTGAGAGATTTCTCATATGCACAGTTTAGTTCTTGGTGCTTCAATCTTGTTGAAGGAGATGGGATAACCACAAGGGAAGAGGCATAGCTTAGCACAAGAACTACTAAAGGGAAATGGAGAATACAATGTCTCACCCTGTCTCCTGACTCTGCCTCTTTCAGACCTCTGCCCCTCATCCTGGACATCTGTCCATACTCTGAAAGGTACCAGGCTGTGCATTCTGTAGACATGGAGGTAGTCTCCTCTTAAAAAAAAAAAAAGATAATTATATGTCTCAGTTGATCCTCATCTCCTCCAGTTAAGTTCCTTTGTTAGGGCTTCCCCACGTTCTGCGTCTGTCCTTTCTCAGTGCTAGGCACCATACCCAGAGCAACCAGAGCCTTGGACTGTCGCCTGCTTTTGCTTAGAAATATTTCCTCGTGGGGAAACTCCATGAATCAATGAGCTGGACATGCACTTTGAATGCCACTATTAATAATTTCACTGATCACTGTTTATATACTAACCTGGTGTTTATCCGTGAAGAGGAGGCTGGATTCATTGTGCTTCTCAGCCATTGAGGTCTAGCCAGCTCTTATGGCCATCAGGACTCCAACCCCTGCAAGAGGAACCAGAGAGAGAAAGTCACTGGACCACAAAGAGAGAAAGGGACAAGAGGGACTTGAAGGGCTATAACATATGGGGAGGGTAACTGGGGATGCGTCCTCATTGTCTCGCCTTTTGCATTCAGCAGACACTGGGAAAATGTTGGTCCATCAGCAGCTGGGGCAGATAGGGTTAGGAAAATTGCAGTATGCTTTAGTACATTGTTTTGGAACTCCCTTCCCTTTTATGAGAAATGTCTTCTCTTGGGAGGTACTTGTTACATTAGGGGAAAAGAAAGGTGGCAGTGTTTGCTGGAGTTTTCACTGGGTTTACACTCTTCAACATTACTGAAGTCTGTCGCATCACTAAAATACATTCAAAGCTTTCATCTAATTTATGCAACTAAATGTTCTAATTATGCAAAAGATGTTGACATGTGTGTGCTCCTTTTTTCCTCTGACATCCAAACATATCACATTTGTGTCTGTAATGCCTGCTTTGATACTGACACTTGCCATATAAAATAGTATCAACATAAAGTATTCAGCTTGCAGACACCCATTGCACCTTCCTGATAGGAAACTGCTCTGGATGCTTCCCAACCTCATACTGTGGCTAGGTGCTAGTGTCAGGTTTTGCATTTGCTTTAAGATCACAACAAACACAACATAAATAACCAGCATGGTTAGAGTAGGATCCATTCTCAGGTGATAAAAATGCCAGTTTCCTTTCCCAGGCAAGGATCTCCAAATCTTTCTTATCATCAGGTAAGATTAAAAAGAAAAAAAGCGACATTGTACAACTTTGAACAGAGATATTTATGAACCCTTACTTTGGGCTGTGGAAGGTCGTGTTGTGGATGTATCACTGGTGTGGAGAAATGCACTGCAAGCACCTCCTACTGCTGTTTAGAACCAGCAGTGAGAGATGGGATGCAGGCCCAGATAAAAATAAATTATTTGTTTTATTACACTAAACAATTTGATGCAAAATAACTTATGGGACACACTTGTCCCAGAGGGGGAAAAGGATCCTGGGGCAGGAATTGGCAGGGCTCATAGACAGGGCTTTAAACTAGATTTGAAGGGGGGAGGGGTTAATAGTCTCCTGCTGGCCTGTGACAAACAGAGGGGCAGCTCACCTGAGGCAGAGGGATGGAGAGCTGGTAAGGGCTCTCAACTTGCTGCCCTGAGGCAAGCCACGAATGATGCACCAGGACACCCTGTGGAAACCAAGGGGAGTTGGCACAAGAGGACGACAGGGCCAGCCCAGCTGAAGTGCTTCTATGCAAATGCACGCAGCTTGGGCAACAAACAGGTTGAGTTAAGGGCCACTGTGCTGTTGGGACGCCATGACATAGTGGGCATCACCGAAACTTGGTGGGACGACTCCCACGACTGGAATGTAGGGATAGACGGGTATAAGCTCTTTAGGAAGGATAGGCAGGGAAGGAGAGGAGGAGGTGTTGCCCTCTACGTCAATAACCAGCTGGAATCAGCAGAACTCCACCTGGGGAGGGATGATGAGCTGGTTGAGAGTGTATGGGTTAGAATTAAAGGCATGGTTGAGAGTGTATGGGTTAGAATTAAAGGCAAGACAGGGGAAGGAGATATTACTGTGGGGGTCTCCTACAGGCCACCTGACCAGCAGAACCAAGCAGGTGAGGCCCTCCACAGGCAAATAGAAGCGGCTTCCAGGTCACAAGCCCTGGTCCTCATGGGGGATTTCAACCACCCTGACATCTGCTGGAGAGACAACACAGCAAGGCATCAGCAATCCAGGATGTTCCTGGACTTGAAGACTTGATGGGGTGCTTGGCTGTATGGTCTAGTTGTTGGGTGGGTTGGATTGTTTGATGGGTTGGACGCGATGATCTTGAAGGTCTCTTCCAACCTGGTGTATTGTATTGTATTGTATTGTATTGGACTGCATAGAAGACAACTTCCTCCTCCAAATGGTAGAGGAACCAACAAGAAAAGGTGCTACGCTGGACCTTGTTCTCACCAACAGGGAAGGGCTGGTAACCAATGTGAGGCTCAGAGACGGCCTTGGCTGCAGTGACCATGAAGCAGTTGAATTTAATCTCCTCAGGGCAATCAGGAGGACATATTCTAAGCTTACGACCCTAGACTTTAGGCGTGCAGACTTCGATCGCTGCAGGGATCTGCTAGCCAAAGTGTCGTGGGATGAAGCCCTGGAGGGAAGAGGGACCCAGGACAGCTGGTCAGTATTCAAGGACCACCTCCTCTGTGTCCAGGAGCTATGTATACCTGCAAGGAGAAAAGCAGGAAGGAATGCTAGGAGGCCTGCCTGGATGAACAAGGAGCTGCTGGACACACTATCACTTAAAAAGAAACTCTACAGGAAGTGGAGGGAAGGACAGATAGAACAGGGGGTATATAAGGAAGCTGCCCGAGCAGCAAGAGGCCTGGTTAGGAAAGCCAAAGCAGAGTTTGAACTGAATCTAGCCAGGGAGGTTAAAGGGAGCACTAAGAATTTCTATAGGTATATTAATGGCAAGAAGAAGACTAGGGAAGGTGTGGGCCCCCTCAGAAAGGAAAGTGGTGAATTAGTCACAAGTGATGTGGAAAAGGCTGAGGTACTCAATCACTTCTTTACCTCAGTCTTCACTGCAAGGGCCTCCAGCCACACTCCTGGTGTCATGGCAGACAATGCCAGGGACGGGCAGGAAGAACTGCCCATCGTAAATGAAGCTCAGGTTCGTGATCACCTGAAGAACCTGAAGGTGTTCAAGTCCATGGGACCCCACGGGTGCTGAGAGAACTGGCAGATGAGGTTGCCAAGCCCCTCTCTATTATATTCCAGAAGTCATGGCAGACTGGGGCAGTCCCCACAGACTGGAAAAGGGGAAACATTACTCCCATTTTCAAAAAGGGCAAGAAGGAGGAACCAGGGAACTACAGGCCAGGCAGGCTCACCTCTGTGCCCGGAAAGATCATGGAGCAGATCCTCCTGGAGGCACTAATGACTCAGAAGAACAGTGAAGAGGTGATTGGGAGTAGTCAGCATGGCTTTGCCAAGGGCAAATCCTGCCTGACAAACCTGGTGGCCTTCTATGATCAGGTGACAGCATTAATAGATGAGGGGCGAGCAACTGATGTCATTTACCTGGACTTGAGCAAAGCCTTCGACACTGTCCCACACCACCTCCTGGTCTCCAGGCTGGCGACACATGGGTTTGATGGATGGACCACTAGATGGATACAGAATTGGCTTGATGGCCGCACCCAAAGAGTGGCTGTCAACGGGTCCATGTCCCAGTGGAGGCCAGGGACAAGCGGAGTCCCTCAGGGATCAGTCCTGGGACCTGTCTTGTTCAACATCTTTGTGGGTGACATGGACAGTGGCATCGAGTGCACCCTCAGCAAGTTTGCTGATGACACCAAGCTGTGTGGTGCAGTGGACACGCTGGAGGGAAGGGATGCCATCCAGAGGGACCTTGACAGGCTGGAGAGGTGGGCACAAGCCAACCTCATGAGCTTCAACAAGACCAAGGGCAGGGTCCTGCATCTGGGTCGAGGCAATCCCAGGCACAAATCCAGGCTGGGCAGTGACTGGCTGGAGAGCAGCCCTGAGGAGAGAGACTTGGGGGTGCTGGTGGACGAGAAGCTCAACAGGAGCTCTCAATGTGCACTTGCAGCCTGGAAAGCCAATCAGATCCTGGGCTGCATCAGGAGAAGTGTGGCCAGCAGGTCAAGGGAGGTGCTTCTCCCCCTCTACTCAGCTCTGGTGAGACCCCACCTGGAGTACTGCCTCCAGTTCTGGAGCCCCTATTACAGGAGGGATGTGGACGTGCTGGAGCGTGTCCAGAGAAGGGCCACGAGGATGATCAGAGGGCTGGAGCACCTCTCCTATGAGGACAGACTGAAGGAGTTGGGGCTGTTCAGTCTGGAGAAGAGAAGGCTCCGAGGTGACCTCATTGTGGCCTTCCAGTATCTGAAGGGGGTCTACAAGAAGGCTGGGGAGGGACTTCTCAGGATCTCAGGTAGTGATAGGACTAGGGGGAATGGAATGAAGCTGGAGGTGGGGAGATTCAGGCTAGATGTGAGAAGGAAGTTCTTCCCCATGAGAGTGGTGAAGCCCTGGAATGGGTTGTCCAGGAAGGTGGTTGAGGCCCAGTCCCTGGAGGTGTTTAAGCCCAGGCTGGACGAGGCTCTGGCCAGCCTGATCTAGTGTGGGGTGTCCCTGCCCATGGCAGGGGGTTGGAACTAGATGATCCTTGTGGTCCCTTCCAACCCTGACTGATTCTATGATTCTATGATTCTATGAAAATGTAGCCTTCTCAAAACAAGAATTACCCTGCTGGCTGGACTTCCCTCAGAAACAGAGATGAGGTAAAGTTAGTGCTCTGCTGAGTATCAAACCCTCTTTTCTCTGCAGGATTACTCACTGCTGCTAACAAATCACCCATAAAAATGCAGGTCAGGCATTTGGAACCTACATCTAATGCCAACCAAACTCCCATTTAAATGAATTATGGAATCGCTCACTCCAGTTGCAGTGTCTACAAGCAGATAAAAGAGAATATGTCTTTGTGACCTTTATACAGATTCTGCTGCATTTATATACTGTACAAACAGCTTCTTTTGCATGTGATACCACTGGCTGTAGAGTAGGAGCCACTATCTCCTTGAAATTATAGAGGGGTAGAGCCATGTCACAGCAAAGGCAGTGTCCGAGAGTGGCTGAGGCTGGGAATCACTCAGCCCAGCCCCCTCCTCCCTCTCAAGCAGAGTTTGGTGAAATTTCCTATGCAACTTTCCTCAGCTGCTGGTCTCTGGTTGTCTGCAAGCACTGCTACACAATCAGTTCCACTAGCAGGTCTGAAGGGATGGTAACACTAAAACATTTCAGTGTTCAAAACAGAGATGTGATGAGTCAAGGTGCTGGAGCCAGTGCAGAGGAGTGTAAGGAAGCTGGGGAAGGGCCTGGAGAAGAGAAGCAACTGAAGGACCTGGGGCTGGTTAGTGTGAAAAAGAGGAGGCTGAGGAGAGACATCATGGCTCTCTACAACTACCTGAAAGGACATTGCAGAGAGGTTGTTGCTGGTCTCATCTCACAGGTAATTAGTGATAGAACAGGAGGGAGTGGCCTCAAGCTGCAACAGGGCAGGTTTAGACTGGGCATTAGAGTGTTTTCCCAGCAAGGGTGGTCAGGGATTGGAATGTGCTGCCCAGGGAGGCGGTCACCAACCCTGGCTGTGTTCAAAGGTCGTTTAGATGTGGAGCTTGGGATATGGTCCAGGGGTGAACTTTGTGGAGTAGGATCAATGGTTGGACTTGATGATCCCAGGGGTCTTTCCCAACCTGAATGTTTCTGTGATTCTGTGATTGTCGTGAGGCATTTCTGCCATTGGTGTTATTCTTTCCCACAGTGTATTTCAAACATTGCAATACCTCATGTAGAAGTGAAACAAGATGCCTAGCTAGGTGGCTGAAATATATTAAAAGAATATCAATCAGTGTGATTGAGAAGGAAAAGGTTTTGTTTCTTCCAGGGCAGCCATCCCAACATGCACTCTTCTGGCATGTTTTTATTCTAATCGCCGTGGGGGATCTGTTCAAAATCCCTTTCTGAAGGGTTTACAGCTTGAATTGAAAACTGACTTTTGCCCCAAAAGTCGTTAAAAAAAAGTCCCAACATCACAGCAAGTAAATTTAAAAGTAGTCTGTTGATAATATGCTTTCAATTGAAGTGAGCAGGTGATTATGGTGCACTTTAATCCAAGCAGTTGTGCTAATACCATTTTTCCATGTCCTTTTGCTGAAGTCACATTACAGTAAAGCTCTGAGGCATGTGCTTAACTTAGGCATATTCTCCTGGACTCACTTAAGTACTATCCAACCTATATTTTATTTCTGAGTGGTGGAAGATGCTTAAAATTAGTACTGATTAGACCAAGCTGTTGTAAAAATATGCAGTTACTGCTGTGCTGGTCCTGGCAGGCCAAGAGAGACTGGGAGTTATGTGCTGATCCTCAGCCTTTTTTCACAGAGGGGAAAACACTGCTGCTGCCTGGTCACACTGCTGGGGATTTCATTGCAAGAAGAGCTTCACAGGCCATGTCTGTATTAGCAAACCTCAGATAGCTTCCCAGTTCCCAGGACTGCTGCCAGTGTCTGCATACATATTGCTGTGTGTAGTCACATACCCACTGCATCTCCCAGGAGAGAGTTAAAGCTTATCCCAAGCAGATATCCCCAAGCAGATATCAGTCCGGACTAACCTGGCAAGAAGACACAGACCTTCTTATTGGGCACCTGAAAAGACAAAGTTACCTGCAACTATAAGGATTTCTTCTTCACTGGCATTTTTTCCATTACCTTTCCCCCAAATGTGATGGCTGTGCACGAGCTGCATTTTGAAGAAATCTTACAAACTGTGTATCTGGTTTTTGTACTTCCCCAAGGAAAAAGCTGCCCCTACAGAGAGGTATTTTTGACATCTTTACATTTCTTCTATGGAAAGGAATAATGTTTCCATTAGAATAAAGGGATGTGGAATAAAAATTAATAAAAGAGGCAGCAGCAAAGTAGGAAGCCCCCTAGGCATGATCTTCAGGCTTTTCTGAGTCCTCCTGGTGCCATGCAGAGACCTATAATGTCCTTTGAGGCACCAGGGTTTGCCACACACTGGCACTGATCTATGTGTCTCCTCCCTGTGCTCTCAGGCAGTGTCAGGTTGGCACATCAGCCCACGGCAGTGCCGGGACTCACCTCTGGAGCCCTCCTGGGGGAGGTCTGCACAATCCTGAACCCCAGTCTCCCACAGAAGAGCAGAGTGTGCTGCCAGCAGGCTGCAAGGCCAGCTACAGTCAGATTTTTCATTTAAATTTTGGCACCATCTGAAGTCATTCCTGTTACTTCCAAGGGCTGTTGCCATTGTATTAAAAAGAGTAAATTTGCTGCTCAGTTATTTACTGCCCAGAAAATCCAGCTGAAACCTGCCACTGCCAAATCTGAGGATTTGATTTTGGACCAGGGACTTTAAATAGCTTCTGCTGCTGAGGATTTTATGCTGTCTATATGAAAAAAAAAGGATTGATAAAGCTGCAGTTTGAGGGATTGGACATGGACTGTTAGAAACTGGAAATTGCCACTTCTGGTGTGGTTACAACCTATCCAGTTTTTCTGATTCAATCACCTGTTCTTTTAAGCCCAGGTTTGGTTGCCCAGGGTCCAGGATAAAAAGCACAAGCCCCAAAACAACTCCAGCTAGTGCTGATCTCCTAAACAAAGCAGAGGAAAGCCCTGCTCATGTAGCCTGACTGCCCTTCGTAGATGTGACACCACACTGGGGGCGTCTGCCAGTGCTGCCAGCAGCCCTTCCCCAGTCCTGTTCACCAGGATGTTTTGCACTTTCACAGACATGCAGTTGCACTTACTCCTCTCTTAAGTATCACCTTTCATCGCAGTCTGAAGCCCAGTGAATCCCACTCTGCCATAGCCTATTTCCTGTGGGAAAGCTGAATGCACAGCCCCCTGTCTGAAGGAAAACCTGTCGCTATCCCTCTGCCTCGCATCTTCTCTTTGTGTCTGTCTCACACACCTGTGTAAAGAGGTCTCCAAAGCAAAAAGCAACCTTTGATTTTTCCAGTGGTGGTGCATTTTTTAGCCTCATCCTCGATGTAAACAGGAACATGGACTGCAGGACAGTAGTGGAAGCTGTGAGCCAGCAGGGAAAGTGCTCACTGCCATCCTGGCAGATACTCAACACGGAGGCTGCTGCACACTACAGTCTATACATTTATTATGCACTCTGCTGTGTGGATATAACCTTAGCAACAGCAACCACTGCACAGCGAGCACAAGTTGGATTGCTGCAAAGAGGTTCCAGGGAAGCACTGTGCACGTTCATGCAAATAGCTAAGCAGTATAAGTAGCTATGCTGGGAATTTCCTTGCAGACACCCTCACAGGCCCTGGCAGCAGTTCACCACTGCTCTTGTAGTGTTTGCAGCTCAGGAAATATAAAGGAAAAAGTTTAAAATAAATATTAAATAATATTAATATTATAAATAATATTAAACCTGGAAAGGGAGGTGTTTATTTTAAATACTATGTGTGTAGAAACAATACAATCTAAGACAGGAAAAGCTCAAAGGAATGCTTATATATTTGATGGGGGGAGTCTAACACATGACAAATGATTGAGAAATAAGTCATGGAAGATAATCAGCCTTCAAGATATGCTGTGTTAGAAAGATACTGCTGTAGGTGTAGAATCATAGAATCGTTAGTCAGGTCTGGAAGGGACCTTCAGGATCATCTAGTTCCAACCCCCCTGCCATGGGCAGGGACATCTCCCACTAGAGCAGGTTGCCCAGAGCCACATCCAGCCTGGCCTTAAACACCTCCAGGGATGAGGCTTCCACCACCTCCCTGGGTAACCTGTGCCAGTCTCTCACCACCCTCATGGGGAAGAACTTCTTCCTGACATCCAGTTTGAATCTACCCATTTCTAGTTGGTTTTTTCCCATTCCCCCCAGTCCTATCATCACCTGACACCCTAAAAGTCCCTCACCCACCCCATTTCCCCCCCTTTTCCCCTCAAACCCAGAGCACCTGGGCTCTATTGGAGTCTCCTCCCACCCCAAGTGTGGTCTCTTTGCCTTCCCCACCCACTCCCCTATTTAATCCCCACCAGGAAGGGCAGAAGCCCTAAGCTGAGCCCATCTGGGCTGAGGATCCTCCTCTCATCTCTGGTGAGTGCCCATGGTGCACACTGGGTGATGGTGGTGGTGACAACAAAGGCCGGGGGGCCTGGTGGCCCCCGGTTGTTAGGGCCAGGATTGATGACTCCTCCAATCCCATCCACGGCTGCTGGCTGGGGCTGCTTGCTGGGGCTGAGCTCCTCTGGGTGGTGTCTTGGCTGGTGAGGGTCTTGCCCCCAGCTCTGGGCTGGGTGCAGGAATGGTGGTGGTGGATCAGGGGCTGTTTAGCCAGAGAATGTGATGCTAACTACACTGCTTTTACCTGCAGGCCCCTGGAGTCAGCTCTCATCCTTCAATAAATCTCTGCTGTTGTGCCTCAGTTACAGACCATTTCTTCCCTCTTGCTTTTCCTTTCTTCCCTGACACCCTAAAAAGTCCCTCCCCAGTTTCCTTATGGCCCACTTCAGACACTGGAAGGTCAAAATAAGGACTCGTCGGAGCCTTCGTTTCTCCAGACTGAACAACCCCAACTCCCTCAGTCTGAAAGGAAGGCAAGTTATCCTGTGTGGTCTGCTCTAGGTCATCCTGCTCTGGCAGAGGGGTTGGACTGGATGATCTTTCAAGGTCCCTTCCAACCTCTAACGTTCTGTGACTCTGTGATCCTGTGACTATTAAAGCCACACTGGCTGACTAGAAGTGAAATTGCATCACAGAAGTTCAATTGGCAGAGAAACACATGCACACATGCGTATTGACAACACCTGCCATCATTCATCGTGGTTTTGGTCCCCTACTGACCAGTTTTGGAGTCAAAAAAAACCTGCCATGGAAAGAAGTACCAATGTTAAATTAAAAAAGACTCACTTCTTTATTTCTATTCTTTCTATAAAGTCATTCTCCCTCTGTGTAATGACCAGACACTCCTTGTATCTGCTGTTGATGTTGCTGGGCTGCTTCACAAACCATCTTCACCACCAGCATCCCGGGTCCCAGTGCCAGTGCACAAAAACAATGCAAACTTTGCATTTTAATTACTTTGTGTATGCTACTGACCTCCTACCTACTTTATGCCAGCTTCATTAATAACTCCTCAAATTCAGCAACCAGCTTGTTTAGAGTTTCTGAAATGAAATTAGGGGTGGGGTTTTGGTGGGGGTTTTTTTTTGTTTTTTTTTTTTTTTTTTTTTTTTTTACTTTTTGGTGCTCCTCTTAATTATTCTCCAGGCCCTTCCCCAGCTCCTTGCCCTCCTCTGAACTGCTCCAGCACCCCCACATCTTTGAGGTGCCCAAAACTGAACACAACACTCGAGGTGTGGCCTCACCAGAGCGGAGTACAAGAGTACAGTCACCTGAACAGCCTCCTTAGTTGGTAAATGTCATTAAGACCAAATTGTGCTCTGGCATGCCTGTGAGCAAGCTAGTGAAAAGCAGCTACAAGTGTCAGGAAACGTGCTGGTAGCTGAACAGGAGGGGCCAGCATGGTTCCAACTTAAACTAGTTCTGCTTGGTTTAGAAGGAAAGCTGTGGCTGCAGAGTGCTTTTTTTGTGTGCATTGAAAAGGAGTAATATTTGATGTGGCATTGATGTGCAGAGGCCTCCTTACAAGGTATGTACAGACCTGCTTACAAGATTTTACCCTATTAAAAAAGGCACAGAGAAACATCGATTTCTGCATTATTCAATATATGTAACCTAATATATAAATAGTTCGTTGTGCTCTTTTTAATCATTAACAATAAATAAGACAAAAAGGCATCTGGAACAGTTGTCAATCTCAGTAGTGTATGATAAATATTTCTCTAGATCTTTAAAACCTATTTAATCTTCAGCCTGTAACTTCGACTATCAATTTCTGCTTTGCTGATGTGTTGCACTGTTCAAGCTTTTCAATTCAGCTCTGAGCTCAGCCTTGACAGAGCAATTTATCAGTAGGGTAAATATCCACTAATTTGGGTAATATTAATGGACATCTCTTTTTAATACTTCTAAAACTGTTATATTGAGGCAAGACTGTGCCTTTCTGCAATGTTTTATAGAGTACTTAGTTGCCTTTAAATGAAATTTGGGGGATGGCTAATGGGAGGAAGAAAAGAATTTCCTCTTTTTTAATGTTATTCTGCTACAAACAAGATACAAAAGTCCTGGAAAGTTGATTTTCCTTTAGCTTAAGCCCTTATAACTCGTGGATTTAGTCAAAATATATACACCCTTAATGGTATGGTTTTGTTGCTATTGTTCAGTGCAGTTCCAGTGTTTTCATGTTCTCCTTATTCAACCAAATCATTTAAACGTATCAAAATGTTTCTGTAGGAATTCAATAGGTTTTATACTAAAATGGAGAGGTGAAATGGGTAGAAGTATTTGACAGATGTGATTTAGTTTCTATTATAGTTTTGAGGTGTTCAGATTCCCTTGATGATAACAATTTCTGGGGAAATAAAAATGTTTTCCGACGGCAGCAGAGAAGTCACTATCGACTGCAGAGCCTGTGCTTTGCTCTCCAGCTCCTATCAGAGGTGCCATACTTACAGTAATCATGTGGAAGATATTATAGCAGCAGTAATAGGTTAGGTGTGATTCCAGTTACAATGCCTGCCCAGGATAAGAATTTTTAAAGCTTCAATTTGAGACAGCAGGAGGCTGACATGAAAACTGAAGACGTGAAGATGGTGATCGATAGACATGATACCATTTTAAATGACAAGAGCAGGGAAAGTCATGAGGTGGGAAGAAAGGAATGGATGACCTTGTAAAAAGGCACAGATAATAATCTGTAATCTGCAACACCAGCTGCAACTGGGAGTGTGGGTCTGCAGGGTGTAGGCACCAAGTGTCATATATTTTCAGTGCAAGAAAGTAAGAAAGTGAAGTGAACTGTAACTTCAAATCTCGTGCACAGTGAGTGAATTGCTGCAAATTATTTAGGGCCCAGTTTGTGAACGAACTTAAGGAAGAGGTTAAAAGAGTTTTGAAAGGTGAAGAATAAGAGTTCTAAATGTAATTGAGGATCTTTTCACTGAGAGCTCTTATCAACCCATCCTGCTACTTTGAAAGACATGAAAGAGATGTGTAAATTACCTGACAATCCAGATGATAGGAAAGATTTTGATCTAGTTTACATTTTTGATCTCTTTTAATCAGTGAGACAGAACAGAGTACCCAGAATACTGTGGTTCAAGTGCTGCTAAACTTTGACCAGAGTATAACACTGTCAAAAAACCATTAGAAGATATTAGCATTTCTCCTTTGTTCTTCCTTTGTACCTTTCTGCATATGACAGTTCAGGAAATCTTTTTCTCTTGAATGTGAATTGCCCATTCTGTATGTTACAGAAGTTATATTTGAGTCTCTTTCACAGCCAAAAGTATTGTTCAAAGAGCTGGAGCTAAAGAAATGCTGTGTATCTGTACCTAAGTTAAGTGGAAGCAGTGAACATCTATTTTAGAAGTCAGAAGAGTGAACTCTTCTTAGAAGGGCTTGATGTTCTTTTTAGTGCCAGAGCTAGTTGTGATAGACTAAGCATTGCTTGTAATGATATGAACACCCATTCCGGATTGTGCTATCATATCACTCACTGCTCTCTTGAGCTAGGTCAGCTGTATCACTGTCAGGAAATATATTCCTGGGAGGGAGAAGCACCTTCATGTCTGCCTCTGAAAACACTGGGGAGATGGTACTGAGCCTTCCGCTGCAAACCCCTTTCTTGTTTCTATGCAGGGCCTGGCATAGCAGATTTTGCCAGGAGTACCTGAATGAAGGAATGTGGAAAGGAGGATCTTGGGTGACAAGAATATGCTAGAAAGCAGAACAGTCTGAGATGTGAAATCCACAGGTTGGGCATGGCTGGGATTAGGAAGATCCTAAGGAAAAACACGAATTTGGTGTGTATGGCTGGTTTAAAAATCTTCCAGTAACCAGGCTGATTGCCAGTTTAGGGGGAGTGCACTTGCTAAATGCCTCACTGGGACAAAATCCTGCACTAGGATAAGCATAGAAGTTTCCAAATAAATCTTGTCTTTTAGCCTCCGATGAGCTGCACCCCAGGGAGAGACTACACAGGCCATTAACATGCAGGGAGGGACCGAAGACCACAGCAGGGAATAAATAGGCACATTTAACACTTCATCAGGACAGAAGTCCATTGGCCTTTAAACAGGTTGGGTTTGAGAATGCAAATGGTTCCTCTCTGCAGGCTCAGAATCCGAATTGCTGTTTGAGTTGGAGAGGTTCATGATCAGACTCAGCTGGCAAGCGCAGTAAGAGGTAAAGAGCTGTTATAAAACTATGCCATGCCTCTCTGGTTTTATATGCTCAATAAATAATATATAATGATGAGTAATTAACTACAAGAGTTCTGACCAACAGCAAACTCTGTGCCTTTTCTCTGAACTATGGCAATACTTTACAGAATGCACTGTTTTCTCCTATGACCTTGTGACACATGAACACTGCAGCCCTTCAGTTTTGTAGTTCAGCTGCTGAACCGTAGCGGCAAAGGGTTTTCAGAGTGAACTGGTATGGGTTTTTTATGTTTGGCCACAAAAAAACCAAATGGGATCTGGAGCTGCTGTCTGCCAAAGCATGGCTTTATCATTGTGTGATAAACAGGCAAATGTAGACAGTGGGAGTTGTAAAAGGAGAGCAGCAAATTCCAGGAATTATTATTTGCCACAGAAACCCCCATCAAAATCTGCCTGTGTAAAAGACTGGATGCAAACTTCTGTACCCTCTCACAGGCCAGCAGTGAAAGTACCTGCAAATACAGAGGTGTTTTGCCTCTGCTTTCAGCACAGAATAGACATTTTGTTTCTATTGGGAAGTGCATGTTGAGTGAATTGAGACACACAAGGCCCAGCCCAAATGGGGCATCCCAGCACAACCAAGCAAAGCTCACCACAGATTGCTATCGCACAGTGGGTAAATTCTCACCAGGTACTGGTTGTCCAATTTGGATGTAACCCTAAAGAAATATGTCCACGTTAGCAGGCACAACAGGCACCTGTTCATCCACCCTGAGTATCTCTGACACTGTTCACCACCCTTCACCTCCTTTTACTGCAGTGCATCAGTAAATTAGAGACAGAGTTGTCCATGGATAGCTGAAACCTGCCAGACTCCTAATGCAAAGCCAGTCTGTTTCATTTGGCCATAAACATAAGTCATGGAGAATAATACTTTCCTTTTTTGTAAATGTTAACTGCCAAACAACTCTTGGAAGCTACTCCATGGCCCTTGCTGGTACAGCAAACACTCTCAACTATTACTTTTAAATAACTGTCAAAGCATTCATCCTGCTGGTTTGCAGGCCTTGTCCGGGGGAACACTGCATGTTTTCAAGCTATGTGAGAATTATTGAGAGAGCTTTGCAATGTCTGATTGATAATGATATCTTCATAGCAGTCTATGGAGACATAGGGGTTGCTGCAGGAGCTAAAGCAAATCAGAACCTAAGTCCTGCAACAAGAGCCTGCAAATCCAGCAGCACCCCTACTGTAGTCAAAACGAGAGGGGCAGCTGTTTGCAGGTGTTCATGTAACAAATTACACTCTTGGTTTGAGCCACAAAATTTGTTGTTTTTCAGTTTTCCTCCAAGAGACCTCCTTACTTAAGTTTTCCAAAATACTAGCAATACTATACAAAGTGTGGTGTAGTATAAGTATAGTGTGTATATATAAAATAAATAAATAAAAGGAATCTCTTCTACATAACCTACAAGAAAGCAGTCAAAAAGTTCCAGCTACTAAGTTGTCTAAATCTTTTTTAAAAGGTGACAGCCATAACTTACTGTATTTAAGAACATCAGTCCAGGCTTGTGTGTGTGTGTGTTTTATTTGTTCTTTTAATGACATAAAAACCCCTGAGATGCTGAAACCCATGCCTAATGGCACTATAGCTATTCACCCCAGTAAAGGTGCAGCTGGGCGAGCTGCACTCGTGCATCCATCTATACAAGAGGAAAAGTGAGCAAGCACTGCGTAAAGCATGTTTTGTGCTGCCTCAGTCTTGGGCAGATTAACACAAATCAAATTTCACACCAATCTGCCCATGGTCAGGAGTGCTGCATTAGGAGTGAGGGGGATTCAGCTAATTGTAAAGGATATTTTGCTCTATTACAATGATCTGTGAATATAGCAAATAGGTCCTGGGAAGCTAGCTTATCAATACACTTAATACTGAATCAATAACAGATGATGAACAATGCCCATGTGCAAGACTGCATCATGTTTCTCAGTGTTATTGTAATTTGCTCATGAAATTTGAAGCAAGTTTTCTTTTTTTCATCATATTTTCGTGTTTGACAATCATCCTTTAGGTGACGCTGCTTAGTTATGTCTGACCACCCAAGCCATGAGTCACTCGAGTCAGGCCTGAAGAATACACTGAGCAGCCAGACAAGGGAAGTCCAGGATGAGAAGTTTGTTTCTCATAGCAAATGTGAGCCATGAGATCAGGAATATCAAAACCCTACAAAATAATACCTTTTGAAAGCAGAGTTTGCTGAAGCAGGACGATGCCAGCAGTCAGGACCAAGTAACGTGGTTATCATACCTAAATGACAGCTTAGTCAAACTTCAAGGTACATACTGGTTTTAAACCAATAATAAACTTAGCTAATTGTCTAAGGAAAATGTTTCTCTCATCAAAATAACTAAGGAAGTTCTGGTCAGGCCTGGTTTTGGCTGAGGGACAAATAAAACCCCATGTACTGGCCTTGCAGGAGGCAATGTTATTTCTTTTATCTGAGTTCAGATCCATAGGCAGCAATGTTGTGCATGGCCTGGGGAACTGTTAACACCCAGTCCTGGTCTGGGAAAGCCCATGGCTATTAAGGCTGGTGGCAGCTAGACTGGAAGCACTGAAGACAAAAATCATGCCTGTCACCATGGAGCTGGAGTTCTGACTAATTTGAAAAACCAATATTTGTAATTCCCCATATATATTTCTTTTGACTTGAGACTAAATACTTGGAAATATTTGCGCTACACAGTAGGAGACCTGCGAGAATGCCATACTTTGTTTTGTAGACCTGACCTTCCTGCAACAAAACTTAACTTTGTTTTTAATTAGAAGAGCATAAACCAGGTTGGAAGAGACCTTCAAGATCATGGTGTCCAACCCATCATCCAACACCATCTAATCAACCAAGCTTTTTTTTTTTTTTCCTTTTGAGGCAGTATTGCACAGTTAAGAACCGGGAACGGTGGCATGTGAGATGCTGATAAATGTTAGCAATGCCCATACTCTTCAGAGAGAGCTCTATAGAGTTTCTGAGTAAGCAAGCGCTACATACCCACAGAAAACACTGTACACCACACAAAACATTGTGAAATGTATTTGCAGTACTCTGAATAGCTTTAAACAGATGCTGTTAGTCTTTAAATAGCAAGGGTTTCCTTTGATAGCTTTGAATGTTTAACTTTAAGTGCAAGGCTTTGGTGTAACATTTACACTTCTACTTTAACACATTTATAGAAATGAATTCTCCTCTCATCTTTGCTCAGAGATGATGCATCCATCATTTCAGAGCAATGACAAGGCATAGCTGGTGAGTTCTTTGGGGCCGCCACACCAGCACTGAGCTCTCCCAGTATCCACCAGAAATGTCTGTGCATCCGCTGCAGGAAGGCCAGGAAAGGTAGTGGCTGGGATGCTCTCCTCTCTGTCAGTCTCATCCAGACAGGCAGTGCACAGACCTCTTTTAACGCCTACTTTTGTAACCCCTCTGCATTGTACTCTGGCCTGTCTTGGAGGGGGTGATGGGAAGCGAACTGTGAGGAAACAGGACACCAGCTAACACATCTCTGCACATTGAGGAGTGGTCAGCATAGCCACTGCCAGCTGTGTGGCACCCGTTGTGGTTTAATGCTTAGGTCATTCCACCTGATTTCCTCTGCATCACGTTTTGTACAGAAACATGGGGCCTTAACCACCAAACCTATGTCTACTCCTCACTGATTCTGATCCTTGTTTTGCAGCCAGTACAGCCAGGATGGTAGCTCCATGTAGGGTTTATGTGGAGCTGATTTTCCTTTGCATGCAGCGAGGTGCTCCTTCCACCGTTTCCATAAACGTTTAAGGTCTGTCCCAGGAAATAAAACACAGCTCTAAAGTAGCAGTAACTGAGCTTAATTGATTACCAGAACACTGGCAGAAATAAGATTGCCACTCAGTTGAATGGATGTTACCATGAACCTCCTTGGGGAATGTTCCCTTTCAACTAGCAACAAATAACTGTGTCTTTGCTCCCCTTTTGGATAGCAGAAGCACAGTGTGAGTTGCCAAGCCAGGAGCCATTAGACTGCAGTTCCCCCGTTCCAGCGGGGATCTTGCTCGGGAGCACGCCGCGACCGGCACCCTCGGGAACACTAGCTGCTTCCCTTTCAACCTACGGGGATCGGCAGGGCACCCCGGGCTCTCGGCACTCGGCTAGATTCGGCACGACCGTTTCTCCACGTGCTTGCTGCTCGGGATCGCTCGGGCTCCCGCGTCACTGCCGGCGGCTGGTTTAAAAGCCAGCGGCGGCTCGCGCAGCCCCTGTTCCGGCGGGGGCCTTGCCGCCTGCTCTCGCTCGGCACGCGCCGCCGCACTTGTTCTAAATTTTGTCCAGCGGGTCCCGCGGGCAGGGCACCATGGTGGTGACGCGCCGCAACCACTCCTTCAGAACATCGGTCTCGACTCAAACTGAGGGGGAATACAAGCAGGTAGGCAAGTGTCACAAGCAAGAGGTGGGTGTCCAGGCTTATGGCTGCAGAGAGTGCTGCAGCCTGTCAGTTGAGATGCAGGGTAGTGGGGACAATTCCTGCATCAGATGTGAGCAGATTGACTATCTGCTTAACCTGGTGGCCAGATTGAAAGATGAGGTGACTAGACTTAGAGATGTCAGGGTTTGTAGAAGAGAGACCAACTTGAGTAACCAGGCTCTGCAGGCTCCCCAGCAGAGGCTGATTATCCAAAAAGCAGAGGGGAATGGACGAAGATTCCTCTCAAAAGACACAAATTAAAACCTCCCTGTCTCCCTTCACCTCCCCCACTGCCCTTGGACAACAGGTATGGGGCACTGGAGGTCGAGGGGGAGGTGATTCTGATGCTGGAGGACACACCATCTGGGGTTTTCCATGAGGCAAAACAACCCAGGGTGAGTCAGCCTGGCGTGGGTCGGCCCGGGGTGAGTCAGCCTGGCGTGGGTCGGCCCGGGGTGAGTCAGCCTGGCGTGGGTCGGCCCGGGGTGAGTCAGCCTAGGGTGGGTCGGCCCGGGGTGAGTCAGCCTAGGGTGGGTCGGGGGGTGAGTCAGCCTGGGGTGGGTCGGCCCGGGGTGAGTCAGCCTGGGGTGGGTCGGCCCGGGGTGAGTCAGCCTGGGGTGGGTCGGCCCGGGGTGAGTCAGCCTGGGGTGGGTCGGCCCGGGGTGAGTCAGCCTGGGGTGGGTCGGCCCGGGGTGAGTCAGCCTGGGGTGGGTCGGCCCGGGGTGAGTCAGCCTGGGGTGGGTCGGCCCGGGGTGAGTCAGCCTGGGGTGGGTCGGCCCGGGGTGAGTCAGCCTAGGGTGGGTCGGCCCGGGGTGAGTCAGCCTGAGGTGAGTCAGCCTAGGGTGGGTCAGCCTAGGGAGAGTCAGCCTGGGATGGGTCGGCCTGGGGTGGGTCAGCCTGGGGTCAGGCAGCCTGGGGTGAGTCATCCCAGGGTGGGTAAGCCTGGGGTGAGTCAGCTTGGGGTGAGTCAGCCTGGGGTTAAACAGCCTTCCCCTGGCATCAAGACTTGCTCCCTTAAAAAAAAAAGAGGAGGGTGATTGTTATTGGTGATTCCCTACTGAGGGGAACAGAGGGCCCCATATGTCGGCCAGACCCTGCTCACAGGGAACTTTGTTGTCTCCCAGGAGCTCAAGTTGCTGATGTTACCAGAAGGCTGCCTAGTCTGGTGCAGCCCTCTGACTACTATCCATTAATAATTATGCAGTTAGGGAATGACGATGTTGCAACTAGAACTCCCAGGGCTATCAAGAATGACCTCAAGGTCCTGGGGGATCTAGTGGAGGACTCAGGTGCACAAATAATTTTTTTGTCTATACCCTTAGTTGCAGGAGGGAATATGAGAAGGAACAGGTCAGCAGCGGTAGTCAACAAGTGGCTTAGAGGTTGGTGCAGTCAGAAGAATTTTGGGTTTTTTGATCTTGAAAAACTTTCTACTGCACCAGGTCAGCTGGTAACAGATGGAGTACATCTGTCCCAGAGGAGGGGAAAGGTCACAGTACATGAGAATGGCCTGTCCCCCAAAGGTAAAAAGATTCTGGGAAGGGAATTAGCAAGTCTCATTGACAGGGCTTTAAACTAGCTTCGAAGGGGGAAGGGGCTGAAACCAGTCCCCCCAGACAGGAGTCTGAGGGTGGTAAGCTGGAGTCAGGGGCAAAACCAGCAGCCCAGCTGAAGTGCATGTACACCAATGCACAAAGTATGGGCAACAAACATGAGGAGCTGGAAGCCTTGTTGCAGCACGAAAGATATGATGTAGTTGCCATCACGGAGACGTGGTGGGATGACTCGCATGACTGGAGCGCTGCAATTGACGGCTACAGGCTATTCAGGAGAGACAGGCAGGGAAGAAGGGGTGGAGGGGTGGCCCTGTACATCAGGGAGGCTCTTGATGCCATTGAGCTAGAGATCAGGGATGATCGGGTTGAGTGCGTGTGGGTAAGAATTAGAGGGAAGACCAGCAGGGCAGACATGCTGGTTGGAGTCTGTTATAGACCACCCAACCAGGAGGATGATCTTGATGAAGCATTCTATAGGCAGCTTAAGGCTGTCTCAAGATCGCCTAACCTTGTTCTCGTGGGAGACTTCAACCTGCCTGATATCTGCTGGGATCACAACATAGCAGAGAGGAGGCAGTCTAGGAGGTTCTTAGAGTGCATGGAGGACAGCTTCTTATCCCAGGTGCTGCGCGAGCCTACCAGGGGTAAGGCTATGCTTGACCTCCTCTTCACCAACAGGGAAGGGCTGGTGGGTGATGTGGTGGTCGGAGGGTGTTTAGGCACCAGTGACCACGGGATAATTGAGTTTTCAGTATTCAGCCAAGCCAAGAGGGGGAGCAAGAAGACCTCCACTCTGGACTTCCGGAGGGCGGACTTCAGGCTACTCAAGGAACTAACTCAGAAGGTTCCTTGGGAAACAGCCCTTAAAAACAAAGGGGTCCAGGAGAGCTGGACCTACTTCAAGAAAGAACTCTTGAAGGCGCAGGAACAGGCTGTGCCAGTGTGCCGGAAGATGAGCCGCCGGGGCAGACGGCCAGCCTGGTTGGGTAATGAACTTCTAAAGGAACTAAGGGAAAAAAAGAGGGTGTATTATCTTTGGAAAAAAGGGGAGGCAACCCATGGAATGTTTAGGGATGTTGCTAGGTCTTGTAGGAAGAAAATTAGGGAGGCAAAAGCACATTTGGAGCTCAGACTGGCCTCTGCTGTGAAGGACAACAAAAAGTCCTTCTATAAATATATTAATAGGAAGAGGAAGGGCAAGGAGAAGCTCCACGCCTTGGTGGGCATGGAGGGGAATATTGTAACAAAGGATGAGGAAAAGGCAGAGGTGCTTAACACCTTCTTTACCTCAATTTTTACTAGCAGGACAGAACGGCTTCCAGACAGCTGGCCTGCAGAGCTGGCAGAAGGAGCCAGGGAGCAGCATAGTTTTCCCCTGTTCCAGGATGGGATAGTTAGAGATCTTCTCAGCTGCTTGGACCCCCACAAGGCCATGGGACCGGATGGGATCCATCCTAGGGTGCTGAGGGAGCTGGCGGATGAGCTGTCCAGGCCGCTCTCCATCATTTTTCAGCAGTCCTGGCTCACTGGAGAGGTCCCAGAAGACTGGAAGCTGGCCAACGTGGTGCCCATCCATTAGAAGGGCCAGTTGGAAGAGCCGGGGAATTATAGGCCTGTCAACCTGACCTCAGTGCCAGGCAAGATTATGGAACGGGTCATCTCGAGTGCGATCACACAGCACTTCCAGGATGGCCAGGGGCTCAGGCCTAGCCAGCATGGATTTAGGAGGGGCAGGTCCTGCCTGACCAACCTGATCTCCTTCTATGATCAGGTGACCCGCCTGGTGGAGGTGGGGAGGCCTGTGGATGTGGTCTACCTGGACCTCAGCAAGGCCTTTGACACCGTCCCCCACAGCAAACTCCTGGCCAAGCTGGCAGCCCATGGCTTGGACAGGAGCACACTGCGTTGGGTTAGGAACTGGCTGGAGGGCCGAGCCCAGAGAGTGGTGGTGAATGGTGCCACATCCAGCTGGCGGCCTGTCACTAGTGGTGTGCCCCAAGGATCAGTGCTGGGCCCCATGCTTTTCAACATCTTTATTGATGATCTGGATGAGGGCATTGAGTCCATCATCAGTAAATTTGCAGATGACACCAAGCTGGGGGCAGGAGTTGATCTGCTGGAGGGCAGAGAGGCTTTGCAGAGAGACCTCGACAGGCTGGACAGATGGGCAGAGTCCAATGGCATGAGATTTAACACATCCAAGTGCCGGGTTCTGTACATTGGCCACAGCAACCCCAGGCAGCGCTACAGGCTGGGGTCAGAGTGGCTGGAGAGCGGCCAGGCAGAGAGGGACCTGGGGGTGCTGGTTGATGGGAAGCTGAACATGAGCCAGCAGTGTGCCCAGGCAGCCAAGAGGGCCAACCGCATCCTGGCCTGCATTAGGAATAGTATGGCCAGCAGGAGCAGGGAGGTCATTGTGCCCCTGTACTCTGCTTTGGTTAGGCCGCACCTTGAGTACTGTGTCCAGTTCTGGGCCCCTCAGTTTAAGAAGGACATCGAGACACTTGAACGTGTCCAGAGAAGGGCAACAAGGCTGGTGAGAGGCCTTGAGCACAAGCCCTATGAGGAGAGGCTGAGGGAGCTGGGGCTGTTTAGCCTGGAGAAGAGGAGCCTCATTGCTCTCTACAACTACCTGAAGGGTGGTTGTAGCCAGGAAGGGGTTGGCCTCTTCTCCCTAGCAACCAGCACCAGAACAAGGGGACACAGTCTCAAGCTGCACCAGGGGAAGTTTAGGCTGGAGGTGAGGAGAAAGTTCTTCACCGAGAGAGTGATTCGTCATTGGAATGGGCTGCCCGGGGAGGTGGTTGAGTCTCCGTCCCTGGAGGCGTTCAGGAGGGGACTGGATGTGGCACTTGGTGCCATGGTCTAGTTGTGAGGTTATGGTTACAGGTTGGACTCGATGATCTTCAAGGTCTCTTCCAACCTTGGTAATTCTATTCTATTCTATTCTATTCTATTCTATTCTATTCTATTCTATTCTATTCTATTCTATTCTATTCTATTCTATTCTATTCTATTCTATTCTATTCTCACTCCTCATGAATGCACTCCATTGCTTGGCAATGTCCAGTATTTATTCTTTAAAACTTTGTCTCTTCCCTTTTATGGACTAAGCACAGCATTATGCTGACGTGTTAGCAGAGACTGCATGAGTTGGTCACATTTTTTCAGCAACAAGTCCTGCTGAATTCACTAGATTGTGGGAAGATGCAGCCTGGAATGAACATTGAGGTATTAATGGAGTGCGTATGCTTCAGATCAGGGTTTCCTGCTGAGCTGCACTGGTGTTAATCTAGTTTGATTCCAAACCCTCATGTAAATTCTTGGGCAGATATTCTATTTGAGCTGAGAAACGAATGCTGACAGTTTACTGGGAGATGACAAATGAATGCTGACATTTTATTCTTACATGTTTATAAATCAGTGTAAAGGTTAGGAGTTGTTAATGCAGGCGATGCGAGGAGTCCATGCAAGTAAACAGAATATTCATTTGGGATAACTATGTGTGCCCAATGTCATCCACAGGAGATAAAAAACAGATTAAAGAACGAGGGGGAAAAATGCAAATTTATCAGGGTTAGTTTCTCTTTTAACTAAGAAACTGAATTACCTGATTGCTAGGCCTCCTGCTCACACTCACAGTATGCAATGGGTGGGATTTTGTTTTTTTCTTCATTTGCTTTAAAAATAAAATTTCTACATGACGATTTGTAAAGCATGAAGATTAACCCCTCCCTTTCCACATGACTCATGCTGATTAGAAGTGTTTGCCTGTAACTGAACCACTCTTGCAGCCACTCATCAATATGGTCTGAGCTAGGACACATCATGGGAATAATTTACATGCTTATTTTTATTCAAAATGTTCCTGATATTTCCAGAGATAAGAAATAGTCATGGCTTCCTCATTTATTTCCAAGGAAAGGTCTAAACAGTGCTCTGAGAAGACCACAAATTTCAGTGGCAGTTTTTAATGGCTGATGAGTGCTGCCTCCAGATGAGAAAGGGAGAGTGCAAAGGAAAAGCTACTGATGGATTTTAATGAAACTCAGGGCAGGCAGGCAGTCTGGATGAGCGTACCTCATGCACCACGTTAGAAACAGCTGCAGAGGGTACAGCCACCTTCCCCATCATACTCTGACGTTGCTCAAGTAAGGTAGAGAGCACTCTCTGGTAATGGAGGCAAATACCAACTCTTAAAAACATGAATTAAAGCTGGCTTTGTGAAATGCAAGGCCAAAATTCTGGGACGATTTGTAGGCACGAAAATACAAAGCACACCAATGCACTTGCCTCAGCATAGATCTTCTTGGGCAGGTTGCCTACATGTCACTCTTAGCCACGTACGGTCTAAGGACTCAATTGTTATGCAGAGGTTTATGAGGTTTTCTTCATGCAAATTACAGTATTTCATATCTTTTGTTACCCATTAGCTAATGAATGAGACTCACAGAGCTAAAATACATGGCCAGAAGAATTTGACTTAAACAATTCTTGTGCTCTGTATTTCACTTATTATTAAAGAACTGCAGCACACAATTACTTGGGCATTATAGTCATATTTCCTTAATTAAACCGCATTTCAAGCACGCACAGATGACCCCTAAAATAGCTATAGTTAGGAAAGCTGAGTGCAGAACTTTGGATATTCTTTGAATTATTTGTTCAATTAATTCTGTCTTCATTTCTCAAAATTCTTGAATCACCTTCTTAATCAAAATGACTCCAAAGGTCTTTTGAGAACACTTTCTGCTCTTTGTTTTATAGATAACTGATTAGGGAAACAAATACCATTCAAACCCAGAAGCCTATTTTGTGATAAGTAGGTCACAGGCTGCTTGGTGTTTGCCAGCAAAGTATCTTCTGAGCTCGCTAGTGCAGGACTAGCTTCTCATCTTCAGAGGGAAGTTAGAAAATGGAGTCTGAAGCTCAGCTCTCGAAAATGGTCAAATTGAACATCACTGTCAGGGGGAAAAAGTATGCTCCACTGTAAAACATTCAGAGATCTGACAACAAAAAAAAAATCTGGAGCACTGCTAAGCTGAAATTCACTTTCAAATTCAAGACAGTCCTCACTGTTTGTTTCACAGCTCATTTATACTCCTGCTCCAGATTCCAGCTGGCATGCAGACAATCATTAGGAAAAGTTTAAGGGATGAGCTATTGAGTCAGTCAATCCTGGACAGTAAGGCCTTTCATTTCACCTCTACTAGAACATACTGCTTTTTCTTAAGCAATCTCATGCAAGTAATTCAAATGTAATCCTTCTCCTGAACCCTGGCTATGAAGTATAGGTCCCGCTCTGCGCAGAGCTGCACAGTGCCTGACCACCACACAAGCACCTGCCAAAGAACAAACCCTCACGGTGCAGGTATAGCGTTGCATTGGTCTGCCACCATGCCTTCATTAAACTGACCTACTGCTAGTCAAGAGGCTGAACAGACACCTGCAACAGCATGAAGATGTGGCACGTCTCTGCTTTTTACACCGAAAAAAAGTTCAGACTTCTGAACATTGTTACCTAAAAGAGAGAACTCTCATCTACACATTTTTGTCTGTTGGATTTTAATGATTATCTTTGCACTGAAATAAACCCAAAATACCATTCCTCTGAGATAAATAACTTTGATGCTTTGTTTTTAAGCTAGATTATTTGCTTAGGGAAAGAACATTTGCAACCACTAAATTTGGTACACAGCAATACTTTGCATTCTCATAATACTTTATTCCTGAGGAATAATTTTGGGTTGGTGGGCGGTTTGTTTGGGTTTTTTTTAACTTGTCCATCACTCAGGATCTGAGTTGCTCATGGCTAAACTAGTGAGATCCCATCGGTGTGTCAGTGATTATATCCCCTAGAGCCAAGCCTCTCTCTTTTCCGTGTCCCATATCTACATCTGCACAGCAGATCATGCAGCTATAGAGCCCCACTGAATCTGAACTGAAATTTCCTGAATGAACTGCTTTTGTGAGGAGATGCTGAATGAGTTGTGGAATACCTTTGTTATGTCTCAGAGTAGTGCAGAAAAGGATCATTTTTTCTTATGAGTTTCCATAATTTGCAGGGTCATCACCTAGAAATTTAGTTCATTACTTCTTAGGCCTTCTAAACAGAGGCCAGGATAAGTGTCACATCTCGCTGTTGCCAAAATGAGAAGCATCCCTGATGCTTCTGAGAAAAGGTTACAAAAATACTTCAGATGGCTCTCAAAAGAATGTTTCAGTACTGATTGTGTAAGTGCTCCCTAACCCATTTCACTCAAAATAAGCAAAGTTTGCAAAGCCCTCCTAGAGAGCATGGTGCACATTTGACCTTCTGGGAAATGCAGGTGTGATGTGGATCATTTTAACCACTTTTCACAGGCGTGCATAGAAAGAGTAAAGAAACTGTTACTTGTTCTCACACTTGTGTCAGTTGAGCACACAGGAAATAAAGCTGTGAATGTTTTTCAGAGAACTCAAGAGGTTTAGGGTAAGTGCAAAGCACAAAAAGGAATCTTCATGGAGCTTGTGTTTGTATTAGATATGTTCTGTAATCACGTAGTGTGCCAAAGTGACTCGGCAAATGAGAGGAGAAGAGAGTACTTGTTCCTGGGAAAAAAATTGCTGACCTGATGGAAAACTGATTAGAGAATAATAGGTGTGAAGTACCACTTTGATTTTTTTCACTGATTTCTCTTTGTCTTGCAATCATCTTGATAACAGGAAATCCAGGAGTGGATCAGTTCATCCTTACAACAATGAGGGCTGGTTTTTTCCCAGTTATATCTAGCAAAGGAGATAGCATTTGTTTGGTACATGGAAAAGTGTTGGGGAGAAGTGGATTTCACTGGGTATTTTTAAATTATTCTTACTGAAGGAAGGCAGACCTTCCATTGGAATGGTTTATGCTGATGAAAGCGCTAGGGATGCCTTCAGGGCTGGGAGCAGGACATGATGGAACTGGAAGCAGAAGAGCTGTGTGACCGCTGCCATGAACCATGCATGGAATAACTTCCCAACGCAGCATGAACTTGGGGGCTGACTGAACGCCTGCCAAATCCTGCCAACATTCAAATGCTGCTCATGTTCTTGGCAGGCTTTGTCGAAGTTACCAATGGTCTTTGATGCTGTTTTCCAGCCTGACTTCATAAATTTGGCTTTGGCTTTTCTAGAAAATAAAGATGACAGAGAATTCCTACAAGTTATTTTTCATTTGAAGCATTGGTTTTGAATAGAATTGGTCCCCCTTTTTTTAGTGCCTACAGATTCAGCCTGCTATGAGGTTCCCTGTGGACTGCCTGGGGAGGGATGATTTGCAGCATACGTGCAAGGTGAAGCCTCAAACTGATGAGAGAGGCTAGGGCTCCTGCCCCAGTAGCTGCTTTGACATCAAAGTGCAGAATAAAAGGGCTGGTTATCCTCACCAGAGACATTCTCATCCATCCTGCTATCCCAGAATAGATTATTTTTCCATGTTATCCCTGAAAGAGGTTTATCTAAGAGAACTTTAAGGATGTTAGTGCTAAAAACACTATGACATTTCTTGCCAGTTTATTCCAGTGTCCTCACCACTAGAAAGTTATTCCCAGTAGTTAGGAATTTTTGCTGTAATTTATGCTGATTTCTTTCCATCATCCTTCATCCTTCATTTCTTTCCATCATCTCTTCATTATGGACATGAAGGACAGATTTATTCCCTTCCATACTGAAGCAATCCCTGTGTACTCGTTACCTTGTTCCATCAGTCTTCTTCAGACCAAGTGAACTTGGTGTGTTTGATGTTAATTCATATTTGCTGAATTTCTGATTGTCCCTTTTGCATCCCTTTGGATTTCCCCATTTTCTCTCATGTTTTTTAAAGGCCTGTGTTGAACTATAGAAAATAATGCATCTGGGGCTGTAACTGGTGCTGGGAAGATCAAAAAATTGGCCGTGTAAAGCTTGCAGTCCGTGCTCCTTGCGGTCCATGACCCCATCTTTACATGCGAGGTTTACAGGGTGTTTTTTTCTATAGCAACAAGGCACCGTGGAACTGTTTTGATTCATTGTATGAACTGCCATGAAACCAATAATTTCTACTCTGTGATTGTGTGGGGCAACAGTTGTGCCTAGCTGTGGTACCATTCACTAATTCCTAAAGGCAGCTTCTCCAGGATTACACTGTGAGTGTAATTGTGTGATTACACACAAAAGTGTGAGTGCCAGAGTGGTAACAATAAGCAGGGGACACCATTCTAGAGGGAATCTGTCCTTGCTCTGTGCACAACCTGGGCCTGTTCAGTCTGGAGAGGAGGAGACTGAGAGGGATCTAATCAATGTCTATAAATATCTGAGAGCTGGGGGTCAGGAGGGAAGGGACAGGGTCAGGCTCTGCTCACTTGTGCCCTGAGATAGGACAAGGGGCAATGGATGGAAACTATAGCACAGGAGGCTCCACCTCAACATGAGGAAGAACTTCTTCACTGTGAGAGTCCCTGGAACAGGCTGCCCAGAGAGGTTGTGCAGTCTCCTTCTCTGTAGACGTTCCAGCCCTGTCTGGATGTGTTCCTGTGTGGCCTGTGATGGATTTTATGGTTCTGCTCTGGCAGGGGGGTTGGGCTGAAAGATCTCCAGAGGTCTCTTCCAACCCCTAACATCCTGTGATTTCAAACCATGCTTGCAGCTCAAGGCTCTTACTAAGCCTCAGCTAAAGTGAAGCTTCAGCCACCGGAGGGCAACAATTCAAACAACCGTGCTGAAACTTCATCCTCTCGAGGTAAGATGCAGCGAAGCGGCAGGGAAAACAAAACAAAGCAAAGCAAAACAAACAGCACAATACTAAACAAAACAAAACACCACCACCTCCCACCCCCAAAAAAACCCGAAACAAAACAACCACAAAACCAAAACAAAACAAAACATGAGGTCCTTCTTAAACTGAGGGGCCCCGAGCTGGTCACAATACACCAGATACAGCCTCACAAGGGCAGAGCGTAGGGGGAGCAGAACCATTCCTAACTGGCATCCAGATGTTCCCTCATAGCCCAGAATAGTATTGCTATAGTTGATGTTAAGCCAGCTCTAGTCTCTGGGGTTTTTAGTTGCAAGGTTGGGTTTTGGATGCTTTGTGACGGAGCCTCAGCCTTCTGCAGGCAGTTTAGCCCAGCTGAGCTCCGTGGTGGGATCACTGCCCTGAGAAGACAGAGGCAGCCAGTGCCCAAAATGACAAACTCTGTATTGAGGCGACTTTGCCGCTGCAATTATTGCAGGTACCCACGAGATGGTGCTGCTAAGCTTTCGTTGAACCTTGCAGCCAGGCTGGGAAGACGGCAAAGTAGCTGCGGGTTTTGAGCCGGGACTGTCAGAGGGGCTGCGTACATCCTCGTGGCGCAGCCGACGTATTGTCTTGACAAGTATGGATGGAGCTTAATCGCTGGGAACAAAACCCTCACAGAACTATCTCGGTGGAAGACAGTAGAGCACAATAGGCAGCGTTGGTATCTAACACCTCTACAAGGGGAAGCCTAATAGGAATGTTTTAAATATCAAATTCAGCCTTTCAGTTTATAACAAAAGATTCCTTTCCAATCAAATTTCATCTAGATTAAAGCTATCCGTTGTGGACCCTACAATAAAGAAGTGCTGCTAGAGGAGGACACAGCCCTTTTGTTGCTTGCTCTTAAGGATGGAGTAACTTCCTCTTGTCATTTATATAGGAACTAATGACCCACTGGTGTTCAAGAAGATAACATTAAACCACTCCCCTTTTGTCTTCCATAGGTACAGCTTTGAGGTGCCTGCACTATTTCTGCAATGCAGCAAAATAAAAGCCAAAGTACAACTTTAATCCAGTAGAAAACATTGGTATTAAGCAAAGGTTAACCTGAGCAAGCTGTATGTGGGAAATGTCCTGACTGGGCTTTAAAACATCATCCTGTTGCAGCAGCCCAGGCTGGGGCCACCATCTACCAAGATGATAATAATGATGAAAATTGGGATGGGGACATTTTTTGCTCTGGACCAGACCCTAACTCCTCCCAGTCCTATAGAGGAAGATATAGAGGAAGACACCTGCCCCTCCATAATGCCCTCCATGACCTCTATATCCTATGATTAAGGAGAAAATTGCTGACCCCTCTCCCCAGCTTTGTCATGGTCATAGCCCAGTAGTAGGAGCCTCTCCTCTACCTGCTGTGTTATCAGCAATCTTTTCAGCACAAACACAAAACATAGCTCCATACAAAGTACTATGGAAAAAATTTAGTTCTATCCCTGACAAAACCAGCACAGCACCACTGGCAAGCAGCATGAAACTACAACAGAGCACCTAGCCATCTGTGATTTAGTTATTCAAGCTGGCATTGGAGAGAATCCTCTGGCCCTGCAGACATCTGATAGAGGACCAGCCACCAGCTGGCACCTTTGGGTGTAGTAATATGGCATCTACAGTTTACTAATGGTAGATCCCGTACATGGAGAGAAATTGTGACACCAGGAAGGGGTGGCTGGTCTCCCTCTTCCCAAAGATGTGCATGCTCAAAGGTCAGATGTGGAGGAACCCTTGCCTGGACAGAGAGTGGGACACCTTTTCCTGGCCAAACACATAGGAGCAGCACCCTCTGACAGCTCCTGGTGAAAAGGGACTCTAGCCCCTCTCAACAAAATGCTAAACTGCAGAACAAAAAAGCTGTTTGGATACAGCTTTTGAATGGCCATCAGCAGAGGGCCCCCATGAGCCGTGTAGTGCTTCCTTGTACAGAAGATTTGTTAACCTCTTTACACATTCTTCTTTCTTGAAAGCACTGCCCAAGAGCTGGTGGGTGAGTGTCCACTGCTCTAAGGAGATCTGTCTCTTAGTTCTCGTTTCCAGCAGTCACAGTGGTATCATAGTATCAGTCAGTGTTGGAAGGGACCACAAGGATCATCTAGTTCCAACCCCCCTGCCATGGGCATGGACACCCCACACTAGATCAGGCTGGCCAGGGGGTGATGGTGCTGCTGAGAAGACATCAACAATCCCTTCGTGACAGTCCCATCTGCCATTGAGAGAGCTGCTCATCCTTGGCTGGAAAGTCAGTACCTGGATATCAGAAGAAACCTTTTCACTGAAAAAGTTTCAAAAGCTAGAATAGGCTTCCTAGGGAGGTGATTGAATCACCATCCTTGGAGGTGTTTAAAAGACACATGGATGTGATGCTAAAGGACATGATTTAGCTCCAGGCTTGGTTAGATGATGGTTGGACTTGAAGGCCTTTTCCAACTGAATCCACTCTGTGGTTGTATGAAAATTCTTCAGGAAAATTAGAGGAGATGAATCTTCTTGTGCTGTCTGCCAGCTCTCCCACATACCAACTGTCTTCATCCACCTGTCCAAAGACATGAGCAGCTTGTCCAGCAGTCAGAGGAAGCTCTAGTTCGTGCTGCTCACTGGGACCATCAAAAGGATTGTAGCTGTATTGAACTGTGAAAGTTCAAAGCTTTCACAATTGCTGTCCTGAATCTGCAGGATGATGACCTGCTTGTCTGCTGCCAGTTCTTCTGTCTCCTTTGCTGTGTCCTCTGGAAGAAAGCAGGATACAGGTCTGCCCCCTGCCCAAGCTGACCCCAAAGATCTCTGAAACCAGTTCTCCAGTTCACTCACCTGTGCTCTGGACAGTTGCATGGTTTCTCTGCAGTGCCTTTTTACTTCTGTCAAAGCACTCTATGCCATTTCCCTCATGGCTGTTTGTGTTCTGCATCTTGCAGCTGAGTTTGAAGGCAGTCTATGGCTTGGTGGCTTGGATGACAGAACTTTGCTCCTCTGCTCTGCCATTTGTGTTAGTTGCTCTTTCAGATCAGTATTTTCAGCTTGAACTTTTTCTGCCTAGTGCATCGTCCCACAGAGGCAAGAATTTTCTTCAGCCAGCCTGTTGTTTTCATCTGTCATCTCCACAGGCTGCATCTCCAACTCCTCACACCTTTGGCTGAGGGGGCTCACGTAATATGAGCTCTCTTCCTCTGCTGCCAGTTGGGCTTGCAGCTTCTCAGCTACCTTCTGTAAAATTTCATTCTGCTGGTCCTGTGCCAGCAAAGCTCTGGCAGGCTCTTGCCTCTCTCCAGCACTCTGTTGAGAAAAGAATTTCATGCCCAGTTCCTCAGTGGAGCTTTAGATGGGCAGTGGCACAGGGATGTTCATCAGGTGCACAATGGTGTCCTGGAGATGGCTGCATACTTCTTTCAGAAGTTCGATGAATGCAGCTAGATTAGCATTTTACAGTCGGAGCTTCTCTGCCTCCTTGCACACTTCCAGAGAGCTTCTCTTTCTCAGGATGCAGTCCTCCAACTCAAGGGCACCATGTTGCCTCTCCAGGCCTTCCAGGAATGCTGCATACGGGTGTTCCACTCCATCAGCTGGCTGCAGGTGTTCCCAGAAAGCACCAGGTCTTCCTCCACAGGCTCTGGCACTTGGAGCAGAGGATCTGCCACAGCCTGGCATCTTGTCTGCTGCTCAGCACTGTGACTTTTGGGAGGTGTCTCCTGTAGTGTCAAACACAAAGACTGAGGCTTGGTCTGCTGGCTAGCCACTGCCAGGGCCCTTTTCCCTCAGGGAAACAGGATCTCTGCACCTCTAATGGTCCCAGTTCCCAGGAGGGCTCTCAAGATTTATTCTCTGCTTCTCATCAGCAGGTGATATCCAGCCCCTTCCTGCCCAGTAGGGCCTCAGTAAACTGAGCAGTTGCTTCAGAAGACAAATGCCTTAATGCAGAATGCCTCCATTCCCTCTCCTCCCTTCTCTCAGCTTTTATTGCTGAGCACAGCATCATACGGCACGGAATATTTCTTTGGTTAGCTATTCTGGCAATGGTCCCTCCCAAACTCTTGCTCATCCCCAGCCTACAGGACTTAGGAAGTCTTCAATCAATACCTTAGGTAACAAACCCCAAAATTTAGCAAGAGGCTGCAATTGGAGTAGACTTCAGCTCAATGTGCTAATTTTATTTCACTAGAGGCAGTAGTCTTTTAAATCGATTGCATTTTGAAACTGCACACCCAGGCAAAGCGAGTCTGTGCAAGGTCACACAGAACTGCCCTTGCCATCAGCTTTCAATAGTTTGCAGAGTTTCAGATATGTTTTTGGCACTTGGAAACTTTGTGCAAAGTGTATCACCTCTAAATGTGCATCTTGGAGGAGCTTAAAGAGAACCTACACATCACTTATCTCTGGTTTAGAATGCAGTTTGAATTTGAGGTGGCCACTGCTGAATTACATCAGCAAAGCTAACAAACATTTCTGTAAGCAAAGTTTAGCCCAATCTAAATGCCACAAGTTTCAGTCATACTGGCTTGTGTTAACCTGTTCAGGACTACCATGAACTTCTTTGCACAGCACTATGTTGCTTTGTGCAACTATATCCAAGTCTGAGCCTGTACCAATCACAGTAACATGGACATCTGCATTCAGTTCTTCTCTTGCCAGGACACTTCACAGAGCCATTAAAGAGCATAGTTTACTTTAATGTTATACATTGCTGGCAAAGGAACCTGACACCACAAGCTCTTTTTCCAAAACAACTTATTTGTCTGCAAATGTCAGCCTACACCAGCTCCCATTTGGAAGAGATTAACGGCCATGAGATGTACAGCAACGCTGCTTTATGAAACACATTTCATCAGGCTGCACCATAGCTCAGCTCCTGCCTGAATAGATTATTTTGGCCAGAACTAAGATCTTAATAGCAGGCTGATGACATAGAAACCAACACAGAGCTGTTCTAGGGATCACTCATGTCTGATGCTGCTGGACCTGAGGCTGTTAAAGACTGTGTCTGTGAAGGCAAGGTGTCTGTGTGCACTATTCATGCACTGTGGCCTCAGAGCTGATACCATTTCCAGACTTCTTCAATATTTCATCTCTTAGGAAACTAAGGAAGAGATGCACCCATAGCACCCATAGCATGCTGCCAGATTATTCCCAGTCTATGCCACTTAGTGCACTGCATCCCTGTGCAATTAAGATTTATTTACTGAAGGCAGAATAGATCCTGCAAAATCAGATACTGAGATGAGTTTAGGCAAGGGTCTCTTGCCAATGCATCTGTTGTGCCTAGACAATCCCCAGTGAGCTGTGGGCTCCTGGTGGCTCTCTAGGCTTTCCCTAAGCTTCCTGTGGTTCAGGAACCCATCCTGTGCACTGCACTGGAGCCCTTTGCTGTGGATCCTGCCAGCACTAGAGCTGCTCATCTAGGCAACCAAGTGCTATTGTCAAACAGTATCACTTGGCTCTGGGAGCTCCTTCTGAGCAGGAGGTACGTGACAGCTGCAGGGTGAAGATGCCTAACTGCTGGCTGCATGTAGGTACTGACAACAAGTTATGGGTTCTGGAGAATTTTGATAAACCACAACTTGCTATTTATTCCCTCAAAAAGGAATGCAATTAAAGCACTTGGATCAGGCATACTCTGTAATCACAGAAGTTTTGCACAGTGTGAAAATAAGAAGGTTGAGTTTTACGTTCTTAACTACAATGCTATGTGCCATGGATAAACTGTTTCTTTGGACAGTTCAAAAAACTGATGTCAGTCAGGGCTTTTGTATGGTTGTTGTTGGTTGGGTTTTTTTCATGACAGTTAAGTGTTTGCTAACCAAAATGTAGGATAGCAGAGAAATAAATAGCATATCCAAGCTGGTAGAAGAACAGAGGGATAGCTTGGGTGAAATCTGTTGCGCTCACTGTGTTGTGTTGAGTCCAGTAGCTTAAATCCAGACTGTGCAAAGAGTGAAGTCTTAGCACCTAACTGAGTTCTTTATTCTGTGGGAAATTAATCTGGTATTTCAGTCTCTTTTAAAGAGGAGGGGAGTTTTAGCCTGTGAAGTTAGAGTCTCAACCTTGTCCAGCTTCTCAAACTGCTGGATATCTAATGCTTGCTGGGCCACTCTCAGTGTCAGGATTGGATTATAAATGAAGTCTGTCCCTCTACAATGAGTCAGACATTCCCATGCCATGCTGGGGAGGGATGTGAAGGAAAGCATGTGTTCCCATGGCACAGGATTACCTTTAACACTTCAGCTACAAATACAGTCTTGCTGGCTTTCTTCTCTCCAGAGCATCAATGATTTGCTGACCCAATACTTGGGCAAATGGCATCCCAGCATGTGAAACTGGCACTGTGCTATGCAGCAGAACCATAAATTGTATTTTAGGGACCCAGAAAGAAACAATCACAACAATAAAGTATAACAAGTGTGTTAGCTGTCCTTTGCAGAAGGACAGCTGCATATTCTCTCTTGTATACAACAAGCACAGGAAGTACTGGGCAGCTCAGCATCTAGAGCTGTAACTGGGTCACTGCATCCTAGGGGAGACAAGACAGACCCAGATGAGAACTTTTTAATTAGAGTCTTAAGGTCGTTAGCATTTATGTTCTCTGAAGCATCTCCTACACCAAGTAGAGACATAGAGGAAAAGGGCAACACAGAAGCTATATAAAATTGAAGTATTGAAAAAAGAACATAATGGCATTTTTGTGTCAAACAATGTCATTGTTGTTCAGAATTTGGTGATTCTTCTTTATACATATATATATATTTAACACAGGCAAGTAAGTAGAGTGAAAACATCCGAAACCCCAGCTCCTGCTGCAGCTGTGTTCTGGCAAATATGACAGCTGACTTTGTTTCACTCTTCTGTGGCTTGCACTTGTAAATGAAATGCATTTCTTTGGCTAAACCAGTGCCACATTTAAGGTTTTCTGTAGTGTCAGAATGCACCTCCAGCCAGCTAGGGGCTGATAATAGAAAATGTTTTTCCACTAAAAATTCTGTGAGCCTTTAAAATGGTAAGGAAATTGGGTAAGTGGCTGTGGCCAAGAGATAATACATTCTGTGCCTATGTCCCAAGAGCCTAAACAGAATTAATCACATTTTAGACTAAAATGATAAATGGTGCTGTATATCCTGAATAGTTTAGTGTGTCTTTTTTCATTTTTCATTTCTCTGTAATTCTTGACCCTCTGCAGCCAAATTTGTCAAAATGAGCATTATTCATAGAATCATAGAACGGGTTGGGTTGGAAGGGACCTCCAAAGGTCATCCAGTTCAACCCCCTGCAGTCAGCAGGGACATCCTCCACTAAAGCAGGTTGCTCAGAACCTTGTCAAGCCTGACCTTGAATATCTCCAGGGATAAGGCCTCAACTACCTCCCTCTAAATTCATCTGCCCTTTTTCAGAAGAGCTGTGACTTCTTTTGCTTCATCTTTAGCTTGCCTTGTCCTTGTGCACAGACCTGCTCTTCACTTGCCCCTTTCCTCTTTCTTTCTCCTTGCTTGGCTTCACCCCCTCGTGTGTTCCCGGTTTTACCCAGCTGGGACAGTGAAACTAGGCCAAGTTTGGTTTTTTTAAATTTTTCGTTTACTGCACTTCTAGACAGAATGCAGAGGATTGCATTAATAGGGATCATCACAGTGAGACCAGCAGACAATTCATTCACTTGATCTGACCCGAGGAGCCTGCTCCTGCTAAAGAGAGTATTTTGATACACATAGCAAAGCAGATCATTCAAGAGAGATGTGCTGCTAGCACACCTTACAAATGTGTAGGGCTTGGCTTCTAATGCCGAACTCCTTACAATCAAGATATTCATTGATGATGGTCTTGACTTTCTGGAAAGATGGAATAGAGTGGAATGATCCTGTCCTAAAATGGTGTAGCTGGATAGCATTTGCTAATACTTATCTAGCAAAATCACTATACCTTTCTCATTCAATGAAAGATGAAGCCTTCATTGTTAGCCATGTCCGAGGTGATGCGGTGTTAGAGGCTGGAAGGGAAAATGCTAATTCTCTGACACATGAGGCTGCAGGAAAAATCCAACTGACTGAATTAGATAATAGTTCCCAACCTTTTTGAAATCCAGCATTAAAATACCTCTGACACTGACTGAAATGCAATTAACTTTCATTAAAAGTTGTTCTGTTGCTCTGTGCTGTTTCATGTTAAGTTTATTGGCACGCTCATTCAGCAGGATGTGTGGTCGAGGGGTTTTGTTATTAGTGTTGTCTTTGGTTGTTGTCATTGGTCTTGTCTTTCTGGTACACTTGCATGAAGGATTGTAGTTATAGGGCAAGAATGCTTTACACAGTGAGACTGTAATTTTCAGCGCAAGTCTCATCTTTCCTCCTGACAGGTGAACAAACTGAATGCATGGAGCACAGTATTCTGTATTAGTCAAGTTCACAGATAAAGTAACTGGGAAATACTATAGAGCAAATGCCAGTATGGAAATTCATGACCTTAGGAAAAATGATCATAAATTACCAAAAAACCCCTCACCCTAATCTGTGAAGAGTATAGCTGGCTAGGAAGAGCAAAGCATGCAGAAACACACACGTTCTGCTAAGAAATGAATCTGGAAGGGAGCTCTTCAAAACTACTCCTGACAGGACAGAGTATTGTAAATATCATATGCTGCGGAGGATGAAAAAGTAATCTTCAATTGTCTTTGAAAAAGCGTAACTGCAAGACAGGAAGAAATTATAATAATGATAAAGTTTCTCTCTACATATAGTCTTGATTTGGTTATCTTAGAAGACAGAGCCATGGAGACATGCTGCCAGGGTCAGTCAGGTGAAAGAGTTGTAAGAGAACTGACCTCTGGGCATAACAGTTCTGAAGAGCATGACTGAAGCTCATGCCAGTTAATGTCTAGCATGAGATCTTGTTTGGAAGGAGGGGATGTAAGCAAAATCAGCCTATAGACAAACAGCCTGGAAAAGATGAACTCAGTGGAAAGGAAAAGTCTTCTGGGAGACTCTGAGGCAATGGTGTATCCCTCAATTCTCTCTGCCTGTTCATAATTGCTTTTCAGTTGGCTTTATGCTCAACCTTTATTCACAAGCAGTGTTGCACACCTTTTGACAGGTCTTGTGGTTCTTGAGGCCATTTCAGTTTCCTGTTGCAGCTTGGAACGTTAGCATCTTTCTGATAGAAATACTACATTTCACATTCTCTCTGTGAACCTGCTGCTCTAATTTTACGTGATAAGGCACATACATCTTCACTTGTCCTTTGCTTTATAATCAGTATTTCCTCCAAATAGCATAGGCTGCCTGTAAATTGTGGTTAAAATATTCTCTAGGATCAACGGGATCCATATTTCCCTGTGGCCATCTTTTAAGCAAGGTGATGTTTCCAAATGAGCCACAGTGATGGCCTGAGTGAAAATACACCATGCAGGACACTTCTATGCATCTTTCACTTTTCTGATGTGAAAACTGCTCACTTAACCTGGACCCATAGCTTGCATCTGTAAAGAAGGCTCTGCATGTGGGAAAGCTCTAGAGCAGTACAACAACTGAGATAAACTGGAATAGGCTCACTGCATATTTGTGCAGTGATAAATATCTGATACTCACTTTGTACCCACTTGTTCCTGTATTTGGGAGGGCAGCCTTCACCTTGCTGCTGACAAGTTCTTCTCAGCCTTCTTGCATGTACATGGTCCAAATGTTCACATCTCTTTACAGCTAATCATAGGGACAGGCAGTGAAATGACAAGGTGATCGTGAAGGTTCAAAAAAGGACTGGATTATGACCTGGTTAATCCTACTCTGCTGGCAGCAGCAAAGACTAGTAAAAAGTGAAAGAAATAATCATAATTGTGCATCAGAGTGTCATCCTTAAGATGAAGCTAAGAAGTCCTCATGCTTTGGTACAGATTATTCCATATCTCTTTATTGACAGAGAAAGGACATTAGACTGGATCTGATCTATTATCTCTATCCCTCTGTAACAGGTTAGACTAAATAACCTCAAGATCATCCGTGTCAGCAAGGGAAGAGACAAAGTTTCTCACTTCACAGCCTGACAAGCTGTAGCAAAGGCCGGATGTCTCTCTCCACTGGTACAGTGCTATTGCCACGTTATCCCAGGTGAATGCTCACTTGTGATGATGAGGTTCCAGCAGCTACAGCAGCCTGCTTTTATCACAGAGAGCTGCACCATCCTTTGATGGGTGCTGTGCTTTGACAGAGGCCAAGGCCTAGGTGTTGGCTTGTTCTGGGTAAAATAAAGTTTCACTCTCCAAACTGGGGACACACCAAAGCCATTGGGGAGCATCATTTGACTGATGAGCCCTTTGGTTCTTTTCAGTAAGCTTGTGTGGGCTGCTGACTTTGACCAGAACAGTGTGGTGCCCACACGATCACAGAGGCTGTTCTCAAGGTCGGTAGAGTCATGCTCCCGGGTTGGGCTAACTGGCAAAACAGTTTCCAATTACAGAGCTGCTGGATATCCTAAAGCCCTAAAGGACAACTTGTCCAAAGAGGCTGCCAGATAAAAATAGGTGCATCCAATATTTTGACTGCAGTTTTCAAGCAGTTCCTTATTTAAGGCTCCCAGCTGAAACAAGATTTATCAGTCCACAGTGAGAGGCATCTTCCCATAAGAGCTCAGCAGTAAGCAGACAGCAAACTGCATTACCTGAATTAAAAAGTGAAGTGTCATATGAGCTCTACTCCATTGGAAATGGATTAAAACAGAGCCTGTGGCCTTCTCACTAAATCACAAAAGACACTTACTGCTGTGAATATTATTTTTCCCAGTTTCAAAGGAGCCATTCCTACTAAGAATTCTGGATTCTTTCTTTCTCCATGCAGCTCACCTCCAGATACAACAAGTTGTGTCTCCAAGGGACAGAGAGGCCCCAGCTGTGCAAAGAGCTCTTGTTCATGGTCACTGTCCAGGGGCTGAGAAGTCTGTGCTCCCCTTGTAAACAACGGTGCCTGCTGAGTGTTCTTCTTAGCAAAGAGAACATTTGTCCTCTCTCTGCCCTTAGCAAGAGGAAGTCCCTGCAGAGGATACAGAGTTCTGAAGTTGGTCCTGCAGCACCTGGAAAAAGTGACTTTTTGAAACATTTATGAAGTTCTCCAAAGGGTGATCAGCAGGTGAAATGTAGGATATTCAACACTTCCTGCCTTGCCAGCAAGCATCAGTGTGAACATTTGAGCATAGATAGCTTACTGACTTGTTTGAAGCCTATCTACTTCCAAACATAACAGAACCCCTCCTGTAAGACATCTTTATTAGGGCTTTAAGGGATGCTGCCCAGCTTGGCACTGGCCCAGAGCTGGAAGGTTGCATATATTTTGCCAGCTGAATAGTGAGCAGAGGGCAGTACAAAGTCAGTAAACAGCTGCAGCCAGATCTGCCCTGAATGACCTATCAGGGCACTAACTAAAGCGCACACTCCATCCAAATGCAAAGTTCAGAGGTGATGTGATTACAGCTTTGTGTGTTCTTCCACAAGAAACAGACATGCTTGACAGTGCTTTCTCATATGTGCCCTGTCACTCTTTGTCTGCAGAAGTAGCAGGTAGCTCAGGGATTGATTTATTTTCTGCATGTGGAACACCAGATTTTTCTGATAGGACTGGTTCAGACCCAGACAGATGTGTTTCAAGAGGGATTTTTCTGATCAAAGTGATTTCATTTTGACCTGAACTAAAAAGTATACAAAGCATTGAACATAATTCTTATAGCTTTCTTTATTTCCAGTTTATGAGTTTTTTAATCTCATGTCAGAGTTGGGCTTATATCGTACCTGTAGCCTAGCAGTCTTAATTTCATAGCAAGTGGGGGAAATCCCCAAATTAATTTTATATGTAAAGCTAAATGATGGCAATATCCTCTACTGAAAATCAAACTGCTTTTTGAATCGTGGAGGTAGAACAGACACCTCCCTCACTCTTACTTTTGTCCTGAGTATAAATGTAATCCTACAGCTGAGCTTTTTTTCATGATAAAAGCTTAATTGAAAGGACTGGATGGCAGAGAAAGCCCAGTGGATGGGGTGAGTCATATTCAAGCTCTAACACTATTGACAATATTTGATTCTGATTTTTATTTTAGTCATACACTCCCATTGTATTCCATTAGGGAACCATGTAAACACCTATTGATTTACATGTAAGAAAGGAAGACACTCACTCACAGTAAATGTCAGCTGTGCTCAGATAGATAGTTGC